>JAJLZM010000240.1:0-81107 GCA_030572235.1 Ambrosiozyma kamigamensis | reverse complement strand
AAATGATATTTTACTGTTCTTTGTCTTTTTATTCATATATCATTTAAGTCTTTCCTGTTTATTTTATAATTTTGTATACATGTATAGGGCCATGGTGGGTAGCTCCAGCACACTTTGTGTGTTGCACTCCCACTACGCCGGGCTTGGCCTTTCATGGCCGGAACCCCCTAAATAAATTTCTCACTCACTCACTCACTCATTGATTTAATAGGTTTATTTGAAACTAGTTACAATTACTTTAAAACAACTCTTAAATGTGTATTCATTAAATAGAACAAAATATTTTAAGTAGATAAATTAAATCGATATAAAGAAAATATAAAAAATGAGCAAATTATATAGCAATTGTAGAAAAATCATTAAAAGGTCGTCATTTTTAATGATAAATGGAAACTTTTAAAGGATTCTCCTAAGCTTTTAAAAAATTACGTCTATATTCAGACATAGCAATCTCAAGTGAAACAGCTTTTTTCTTTTACTTACACTTTAGTTTTCTTTCAAGATGTTCAACAAATTGATTGATCAATATAATCAAGCACATCCAGATGATGAAATCTATTGATGAAGTTTTGGCCAAAGTACTTGATAAAGAGTGGTTTGATGAGCTTCATAAAAATGAAAAATTAAGTGCTCCTCTTGAAGATTTCATATTGGAACTTAAGGGAGATTATTTGAATGAAATTAGGATCAACAAATTTATTGATCAATATAAGAATTGTAAGACGTTTGTATGGGCCAGTTATGGTATTTGAATATTTAGTTAACATGAGACATCCAGCTACACTTGAAGAATATGGAAAGGCTGAAATTGAAATAAGAAAGTTATCCAAGTTGAATATTGAACATCTTGATTTAAGACCATCTTTTGCTTTAGGACATGACACCAATTAATATAATAATTACATCTGACTAACCATATACATGACTCATCTATTGCTTCACGTACTGATAACCAAGAGCAATATGAATTACCACATCCAGCAACGTCTAGCGTTGAGATGGAAATAAGAAAATTATCCAAGTTGAATATTGAGCATCTTGATTTAAGACCATTTTCTACTTTAGGACCATCTTCCTCTTTAGGTTCATCTTATACTTTAGTACCATCGAATATATTATATCAAGAAGAAACATGATATTTGATATATTTTAAATTATCAATTTGCAATGATTTAATTGAACGATAATATTTTTCAAATTTCTCAATTGGAATTAAAGTAAATGAGCTAATAGATCCAGATGATTGAGTCAAAAAGATTAATTACAATGGTTTTCAAATATTTGGAAGAATTCAAACTCAGAATTTAAATATTCAACAAAAGATGAAAAAGTTCCTTGGGCTTGTTTTGATAGGATAACTGAAATTAAGTTTTCAACAACAAATAATCATATTCTTAAATATTGTATAACAAAGACCACATCTCATTTATGTAAATAATTGCAGATGTTTTGAGCAGCATTGGTTGAAAAAGAAGAAGAAGAAGAAGAGGAATGGAATGAACTCCTTTAGAATTTGTTGTTTTTAAAAATGAAAATGAAGTGTGGCACACGCATTGTGGCACACGCATTGTGGCACATGCATTGTGGCGTGTTCTTATCTCCGATCCTGCGCCGACCGCCGACCGCGCCCCCGAGTACGCCGAGCAGCCAATCAAATCTTTAGCCGTGTTTTAAACTTTATCAAAACAAATTAGTGAAAAATCAATGAAAAACACCAAATAAATGCTGTTTTTCTCCTTTAAAATAGCAAATAACAATGTGTGAAATGTCACAAGATAATAGCAATAATAACAATTTAGTTGCTTGTTCATCATGTAGATTAAAAAAAATTAAATGTGATAAATTAAAACCAACTTGTACAAGATGTTTAAATAAAAATATTCAATGTATTTATTTAAAACATAAAAAAACTGGTCCAAAACCAACTACACCCAGACAACAACAATTAAAAAGACAAAGAACAAATGATAGTAATAGTGATTATGATAATAATAATACTATGAATAATAATATGAATATTGATATTTTGCCAACTCCACCAACTCAACAATTACAAATTCAACAACAACAACAGCCAATTCAACAACCAATTCAACAACCAGTTTATAATAATAAAATGTTTTCAAATGTATTAAGTACAAATATGTTTAGAGTTGATAGTATACCAGAATTATCATTAGATGAAACATTTAAATTACATACAACACCACCACCAGTTAGAAGATCATCAATAATTGATCCAACATTAAATATAAAAGAACGAGAGAAATTATTAGGATTAAATGAATTTGATTTAACATTAGATGATATAGATATCTTAACAAATAAATGGTTTGAATCAAATCATTCATTATTTCAATATTCAAAATTAAGATTTATTTATTATTTTAATTATAAACCATTAAGTATATTATATTATTGTTATATTATATGGTCTATATCATCATTAGAAATTCCAAAATATAAATTAAAATCTTTTAAATTATATGAAAAATCAATTAAATTAGGTGAGAAATTATTTAAAAATTCAATTGAATTAAATGATTCAAGTTTTAATTCATTATATTATTTACATTGGTTAACTACTAGATGTTATTATGATTTCATTACATGTAATGAATTAAGATATGCATTAACTTTATCTAATTCAATAATAGTTGCTAAAATGTTAGGATATCATGAATTAGATAGTACAAATAATGATAATAATAATTATATGAATTTAAAACCAAATGTATTTTTTAAAAATACAATTATAAAAAAAAATGATGATAATTTATATGATGATTATTTAGATAATGAAATTTCATTAATTGAAGAAAAAAGAAGAACATTTTGGGAAATTTATACAAGAGATAAATGGTGGTCATTATTAACTGGATTTGAATCATCAATTAAATTTGATAAATCTAATTTAATTTTAAGTAAATTACCATCACCAACGACATTTGTTACGATAAATGGAGAAGAATCAAGTAAAGATGGATATTATTTAATGGAAGCAATTGAAAAATTAAATAATGATGAAATTTTAATTGATATAAATTCAAGATCCTCAAGATTATTAATTTTAACAGTTAGTGAATCAATTATAAAATGGTGTAAGAATTTTTTAAATTTTTTTGATTTAAATTTATTAAATTCAGAAGAAGAATTAATTAAATTAAATTTTAAAATTAAAAATTTAATTAAAAATTTTGAAAATTTACAAAAAAAATTTTTATTAATTGATAATTTAACAATTGAATCATCATTAAAAACAATTGTTACAAATACAAATATAACTTTATATCATTCAATATTAAGTAAATTAGATTATAAATTTCAATTAAATTTAAAAAATTCAATTTTAATTGAATTATATCAAGAGAATTTTTTTAATGATATATTAATTCAAATTATAAATATTGATTTAAATATAATTAAAGGAATTTTTAATTCAAATAATGAATTTAATTTAAATGAATTATTAAGTATACCACCAATATTTATATTAATTTTAACATCAATTAAATCATTAATTCAATGTTTAGCATATTTTAAATCATTTAAATTAACAAATTTAAAATTATCATATGAATATGAAATTGAAATTAATTTAATTATAAATAAATTTAAATTAATTTTAATTAATAATTTAAATAAAATGAATTTAAATGATTTAAATAGAATTGATAATAATAATGATGAATTAGTTAAACAAAGAATTAATAGATTATTAAGATTTTTAAATGATTCAAATGATAAATTGATGAATGATAGTAGAAAAGTATCATTTTTTGATCCATTTTAAATAAATTTAAATAGTTTATATAATAGAATTATCAAGAGGTTGAACAAACTGACCAATCAGAGCGCAGTATCGGGGAATGTTAATTATGTCCTTAACTGTCTATATTTATGACCAGTACTAAATAAACATGAAAGTAGAAATAGTTAATTCCGAATCGATCAATTAACTGTATAAAACAAGTAATTACAAAAAAAAAGATGGTTGTTAATGTGAAAAAGGTAATTAATTGGCCAGTACAATTAAAGGAATTAAGAATAACTATTAAATAAATCGAATGATTAGTATGACGGAAGATGTTTTGCGATCGTATATTAATAAAATGAATAAAATATAAATAAAATATAAATCATAAATCATATGTTAAATATATGAGTAAAAGAGGGGTAAAAACAGTAAAACTAGTTATATTAAAACCAGTTTTAATACAAACTAACCAGTGTTAATGAAAATTGTCGACAATTTCAATCACTTTTACTATATAAAAAATTCAATTAATTCATATAAAAAATTAGTGAGTTTGTAGTTAGATAACAATTGAATAATTGGACTAATGTAGGATATTAATTATAGATATTATTACAAATATATATTAATATCCATTTTCACAGTTTTAATGGGTTTTCACTTAATACCGAAATTATTGTTGAATGTTCAGGTACAGTACAGTACAACATTACAATGACATTTCTTGCGTGGAACAACTGGAATTGCATGTAACAACCATTGAAATGTGTGAAATATGAATAAAATATCATTAAAATATCATTAAATCATTCAATTATTGATAATTATTGATAATTATTGATAATTTATTGATATTGAATACTGATTTCCTAATTCAGTTCATTCCCATAGTTAACTCGCCAATTTTATAGATCGATCTTTATCATGTTGATTTTCAAATTAATTACATTACTAGGTGAATAAACCATAATTGGATGAAAGATATATGAAAGATCAAAAGATCAAAAGATTGAATTATATATAAATTATCAATTAATTTATCAAATAAATCATTATAAATTGTATTGTCGGAGCTCCTATTCTTTAATCCCTATAAAATGCATTATTGACAGGTAATTGTGTGATATAGCTAACAATGCAATATTTCAAACAATGTACAGCCTAGAAATAGAAATAGACAACACCTTTTATAACTAATTGTGGGATATTTTATGAACTAACTAGGAAGTACGTGGAATGTTTCATTTAATATAGATCATATATCAATACAATAGTAATCATGTGAATTATGAATGTACTGCCATGAATCTAATTATTGTATAATTTACTATAATTGGGATTTTATTATAATTTATTATTTTCCCCTAATTTTTATGAAAATATATTGAAATTTTTTTTTCTGATATTTGAAATTTTATAAATTTTATAAGCTATTATAGCTTCCGAAAATCCATAGTACTATTATATAATGAATTAATACAGCAAATAACATGATCGTAATTCCATCATATTAAAATATCAATATTTCAAATATTAATATTGTTTAAAAGTTATAACTTAAGTAAACTTATTAAAGTAAATTAAGTAAAGTAAACAATTAATTTACTATTTCCATTCGGGTACAACATATTTAGTCCTCTATTCCGATTCCGACACTTAATATTAATGATTCATACATGATACATCATGATTCATAAATCATAAAATAATCATAAAATAAATAAAATATAAAATACAAAATAGTTTAATTGTTGTATAGTTAACTAAAAATAAGTTCAAACTTAATCCCCGTATATTAACAAATGGGGTAACTTGAATTCTTTAAACCCGAGTGATCATGTCCGACCGAGTGCTTAAAAAAAACTGTTTTTTTTTATAAATTATAATATATCATTATTTATAATTGAAATTTGAAATGAAATTGTTGGTATGTTCCGATGGTATTATTATATTAATGATTCATTAAATGATATACAGTTATACAAAGAGAAAAAAAAAACTAGAATTAAAATAAAATTTATATCCTTTTAATGAAATGTAAACAATGATAAAAATAAAAATAAAAAATTAGTAATTATTAATTAAACAACTCTTTTTTTTTAAAAAAAAGTGGGGTTATATATAAATAAATAAAAAAAAAGACAAAAATATTAAAACAATTAAGAATTAGATTCAAATATAAACTGAAATCAGTAATATTAGTTAAGAAGAACTATAGAGTAAAAGTAAAAATAACAAAGTTGTAATGTGTATTTGTGTGTGTGTGTGTGTGTGTGTATTTGTGTGTGTGTATTTGTGTGTGTGTATTTGTGTGTGTGTAATAATGACAATAGTAATGACAGTGTGTGTAATAAGTAAAAGTAAACCGTAAGATTAAACTCACGAGTTTTAAAAGAACAAGTACGTTGATAAATTCAACCAATCTAAAGGGTAATCAAGCATGTATAATAATACAATGCAAAGAGCAACAAATAACTTTGAAATCAAGTCATATAAAACAATAATAGTATGATCAAATAATGAAACAATAATATAACAATAATAACACCATTTTAATAGTAATAAAAGCAAAAACAAAGACAAAGACAAAGCATAAAGCTATATAACCAGCATAAAAAAGCATGCAATCTAAAATAATCAATCATTATAAGATCATAATAATTAACCAACTAATTAAACCAAATATAGTTGCAGTTGAAACTTTATCAGCACCAGCTTCATAAGTTGAAATTGAAACTTGGGATGAAAAGAAATATGATGAACTACTTTCAACATTTGCAGTGGTAGATGATGATGATGCAGATGGTATAGTAGTTTGTGATGTGTAATAAATTGTTGTAAATGAACTAGTAAATGTAATAGTTGAATCAACACCTGATTCAGAACTAGAAGCAATAGATGTGTTCTCTGATTCAACTGATGATGAAGATGATGAAATTGGAACTGTGTTATTAGTATAACCACTAAAAGTATTGTTACTATAAGGAGCAACTGAAACAACATATGATGATGGATATGATGATGGAACTGAAACAGTTGAAATTGTAAAATATGAAGAAGTTAAACTTGATTCAATTTCTGAAGTTGATGATGATAAAATTGGAATATAAGTTGATAAACTTGATGTAACGGGAACAGATGAACCTGGAACAGAAATTGCTGGTGTTGGAACAGATGATTCAGAAATTGATGTTGCTTCAAGAGATGATGATGATGAAAATAATGGAATGATTGATGATGTAGTTGGAACAACTGATAAAGATGGAACTTGTGAACTATATAATGTAACTTGAGTTAAAATAGTTGTTGGTAAGCCAGATTCAGCTGGGATTAAAGTAGTGACACCAGTAATTGCAGTACTTGATGATGTAGTTGTATTGAAATAACCAGTATTAACATATGGAGTTTCAGATGATGATGAACCAAAAGTAACTGTAGTTAAACTAGTTGTCTTAGGAACTAATTCAGTATAAGCATTAGTTAAACTTTGAATTTGTTTTGAAATATTTTCAAAAAATGGTTTACTAGCTGTAGTACTAGATGTACTAGTTGATAATGTTTCAGTAAATGTAATAGTTTGAGTTGATAATTCAGTTAATGTTTCAACACCAGTTGAATTACTATATGAATTAATAACAATACTAGAAGAAGAAGTTGGTAAAGTTGAATTAGCTGAAGAAGGTGAATAAGATGAATAATAAGAATAAACAGATGATGAATAAGCTGATTTTGAAACTACTAATGAAGTTGGAATTGAAATAGCTTCAGATGATGATTCAGTTGTACATTCAGTAGTATATTCAGTAACGACAGAATCAACAGTGACAGTACTTGAATAATATGCACTGGTAACTGAAGATAATAAAAGGAATGAATTTAACAAGTTGGTTGGAAGTACTTTCATTTATAATTGTTGAAAAAAACGAACGAATATTAGTTTAAAAGGAGTGTAAATAGTTGGTAGTTTTTCTTAAAGAAAACATCATATTCGAAATACCAGTGCAGTTGATAATTGTGGACATTGAAATGGTTTTATATCAGGCTAGGGTTTAATCCATAATAATTCTACTAATTCAACTAATTCTCCTGCCTTAAAGAAAATAAGCCTTGGAACGTGAAATGTAAATAGACCACAGACGCGCTATCGGGCTGTCCCGAAGATGCCCGATTAGGAAGGTGTCAGTGCCGCAGTGTCTGAATTGCCTGATCCAGCAGCGCCACCTTCCTAACACGGCAAACCTGCGAGCGGAATAGGAAGGACCCGTGCCCGGATACAGAGAGGCGTTGTGCCCAGAAGGGGAAGAAGCGTGTAAGTGACACGGTCTCTGCGCTGGCAGTCGTTCCTACATTAACGTCAAATTTAACAGCTATTAGTTCAATTAGTTCAATTATAATTAGTTGGTTTCAGAAATTCAGAGTTAACTTAGTAGATTATATTAATTACTAGACTACAGTAACTACTTATAGGTTATAGCTCATGGCTACGTAAGTATCTTTATTTTATTTGATCGAGGTCTAATTCACGTATTTGTTGATTTTGTTTTATGGCCGAACTTGAACTAGCTCATTTGCTGTCAGCCAATCAGAAACCAGAAACACGAAATTTGTTCAAAATTTGTTCGTTGATTAATAACTTCTTTCTTTACTATATTTGGTAATTCTGAACTTTGGTCCTGGGTCCTAGCTGGGGTGGTCGGGAATTGAGATTTTACTGTGATCTAGGATCTAGATTAGTTTACTTCACTTAACTGAGTAAAGTAATTCAAGATCTGAAACTTGTAAATGTTGAAAAAGTTGAAACCTTTAATTTGGTTTTTTTATAACTATATGGTCTTGAAACTTTTCAAAGCATGACAACATACACACCTACCCCACCACGTTCCAACAATCATCATAAATCCCTTATTTCCTTATTATATTATAACAAAGAAAATATCAAGACAAAAGTAATACAATACGAACAAAATAAAGAACTTTGTGTGTGCAAATATGAAAATGTATGAATTTAATCATTTACACCTAGTACACCTATATAGTACAATTAACTAAGTTCATTAATTCAAATATCCTACCCATGGAATCTATAATACAGATATACTCCACATATATTGTATATTTAATTAACAATACTATACGTACACTTATAAGTTATAATTAATTCAATTAATTGTCGACAAATTTAGTTATAACCACTATAAAAAATTCAAATAAAAATATAAAGAATTAAAAAAACATATAATTAAGCTTATCTTTGATATCAAAGTAGTAACTGTTACGAAAAAAGATCAATGTTTAAGGGATTGATTAGAATTGTCCCTTGCATGATGATTTAATTGTTTTATATTAACTAATTTGGAAATTCAAGCGATTATGAAACTTTTTATATTATTTGTGTCTATATGATTGATTGATATTTTATATGATTTCATAACTTCTAATGATTATAATTTATAATCAATTGAGTAATAATCTGAAAGTTGTATAAAGTCAATAATCAAAAACTTCTTTAATTATACAAGCATAAGAATTTCAAAGAATGAAAAATTGAAAAATTTAAGTTAATTCTACGTAATTGTTCAAAAATAATGTTGATAGCCTAAATATAATATGCTTGTAGTCCTGCTTAAATTTAATTATCTGTGCTTTTTAAATTATATATAACAATTTAATTTAACATCCACCATATGATGTTAATGTTATATTTTCCTAATTTTTAGCGTTACCAGTATTAGATTCTAAACTTTTCCATTTATCGATCAGACCTAATTTCTCTAATGTAACTCTACCTAATGGAAACTCTTTCATTATGATATTCTGAAACATTGAAAATTTCATATCTTTTTGATATTTTTCAACAACTATCTGTTTTACAATCATAAAACCATTATCTTCTGTTTATTAAAACATGAATGTTCATGTTCATGTTTATGTTCACCAGTTTGAATAATAATTATTTTATGTAACAAATCAAATAACAACTTAAATTTTCTATTGCAATTATATTCACAAACAAATTTACCTTAATTCATATACAAGTTTATCAAATTTTTCTTGTTTGATTATTTGAATCTTTCTAATCATTGGATCAATTCTAAAATCAATCATAAATGGTATTATCTTTGCAAATTGTATAAATGTAAATAAAAATGTTTCATTTATACTATCTTCAATTTCCAATGCATAATTATAAAACTTTTCAATATCTTTATCAGGAATTTTAAATTCAACTTTTTTAAAAGCTTTAATTATTTCATGAGGTTTTTCACTTGTTAATATTATTTCAACTTGATCTATATTTTTTGCACTTTCAAAAGAATCAGAAATATATCTCTCTACTAATGATCCAACATGTGAATAAGGTCCAGGATGAAACATAATTGGAAGTTTTTTCAATATATTAAATTTCTTTTCTAAATGTTTTCTATAATTATCATAATATTCACTTTTTCTAATTGTATTAACAATCCATGGTTCAAATGAACAACATCCAATTATCAATGATGCACTTTTAAAAGGATCAAATTCTAAAGATCTTTTCAAATCATATATAATATCAGTTTCTCTTGTTTCTTCAGGTATATAAACAGCACATGATTCTGGTAAATCTAAATATGATTTAGTAGTATATTTATGAAATTCTCCTGTATATGGTAATCCTTTATTAACCGTACACCATAAACCAATTTCATCTAATACTTGCTCTTTTGGATGTGTAAGATAAAATTCATCAAGTTGTTCCATTGTTAAAGATTTTAGTCTTTCTGGAATTTCACCAGGTCCCAAGTTCCATATAGTTTCAGAAACTCTATCAAGGTCTAATTCTTGGATAATATCATGAATGAAATTGGCAGGCATATTGTAATGACTTTAAATTAAGTTTTTTAAATGAAAATAATTTGTTTTTGTTGATTTTTTTGAGGCGCATATGCGTGGCGCATTCTTACAATTAACGAGTAACGATTCTAACGAATGAATGAATAATAACGAATAACAAATACGTAAAAAATTTAACTGTGGTAGAAGTATGCCAGAAGACAGCTTCGTTAATTACAAAAAATACTAAAAACAAAAAAAATGTTTGAAAAAACTAGTACCTTAAGTATTTTATATAGTTCAATAAAAAATAATTCTTCTTCTTACCCTAATGTAATAATTCCTTTAGAGGAAAATAAATCAATGCTCTTTAAACTTGATAGTAACTGCTGCTGTAATAGATATAAAAAGTTAAAAGAATTAATTTAAGAAAAGATAACCTTTATACAACTAATCATGAATTAGAAGAAATTGATGTATCTCAAATGCTGCTATTTAAGAACTCAAAAAAATTAAAGCTGTCATCTAAGAAAAATGCTTAAATTGCTGAATGATCCAAGATCCAATAACAACAAGTTTACAGTTGGTGAATATGTTATGCTAAGAAAATTCAACAAGTCTAAGAAAACAGATCCAAGTGCAGAAGGTTCCTTTATCATCTCAAAGACTCTAGATAAGAATGCTTATAAACTTCATGATCTAGCTGGTAATCTTAAGAAAGGTACTAACATTCAACAACAAAATCATCTAATTGTAGGAGATTTTAACTTAAAAACTCATGTTAAAAACATTTTATATCCATTCAAAGAAAATAAAAAAGAGAAGGTGCCGGATATCGATCCCAGCATTATTACCCAATCTCCTGGATCAAAGTTAATGCTTAGTTAGATGAATGATTCTTTTATATTATGTTTTTGTTTTTATTTTGTTAATTTTCAATCAGTGAGAAAAAATAATTCAACAGCAATATAATAATGCAAATATTAAATCAGTTGTTGTTAAAAAAGAGAAAATTTTAAAGTCAAATATGTATAAGTTTCTTAATAATAGAATGGATGGTCAGATTTTCAAAAGCAACAAAAAATGGATCATTAACATTAATTTTAAATGAAATTGCTGCTACATTTTATGATGGTCAAAATTTCAAAGGACAATTAGTCTCTTTCTCAAGAAAATTTAATTAATCATGCTTGGTTATTCCAAAGAACGCTCCAAATGTGGTCGTTCTAAAAAATCTTTTTGTTTAGATTGTCGTGTTATGCATACAAAAAATATTTGTCATTTGCTTGGTTATTCAAAAGAACAATGTGAAAAAGCTTTATGTGATACTTATAACTGTTATATTGTTGATCCTTCATCTCATTCTTTTACTTTTTCTTCCAAACATGCTAATTTACCTTTACATAATTTTAGGAGACATTTATTCATTTATCATTCTGATTTATTTCACACTTCTTTAACAATATCCAGGTATTCTTTGCTGCTTTTTTTATTTCCTTGTATCAAAGATCACATAAAGAAATACATGCTATTACCTTATTTATAGATTCACAACTTGCTTTAGCTCTGATGGCTTTAAAATGATATCTTGGAAAGTCTAGAAATTTAGACAACAAGAATATTAAAGAAGCTAAAATGGCAAAATATTAAAATCAACAACAATGTTTGCTTCATCAGATTTCATGCCTTATTGCTGGAAAGATGGCTAAGTCTTATATCAAGAAAGTTAATTTAAATTCAAGGCCGAAGTTTTAGTTGAATCTAATTTAAGACAAATAAGAAGAGTAGTCGTTTGCTGCAAAAATAATATCTTTTCGAGCATACATTCACGATCTTATTTCCATACAATATTAAAAATGTTCATTGGGTTGCTTGTTGGGTTTGTAAATCCACTTATTCAATGTATGCCTTTAATTCTTTAAAAATTAATGTAATTTCAACAAATTGTAAAGTTGGCAAACTACCACTCTAAGACCTTCATCGAAACTATTGACACAGCTGCTGGTAAAGAGAATAATCCAAAAACTTTCATCTATACTAAAAAGCAAAAGTATTCTTTCCATATTTTTAACAACAAAACTCCAATTGTTTCTATGCAAATGGTATTATATTTGCTTATTTAGTAGACTCAAATAATGGATCAACCATATCTGAAGAGAAGCTGTTGCCTTCTTGATCAATGGTCACTTGGGTCTGCTGTTAACCCATATTCCATGTAATGGAGGAAAAGAGAGAGTTGTTGTTGCAATTGCTGAAGGCAAAAAAACAATTTTTAAGTCGTCGAAATAATTAGTCCGAGACAGACCGAGAGACGGGGACGACATTGCCCAATCGGGACACACAGAACGCCGATAGTCTTTTCCTAGAACTTCAACTTTAATACGATTAAACACTTCAATTCTCCTGAAATAAGTGCTGATAGCCATGGATGCTATAACTACTCTTCTACAAAAACCACCACCAGCACATATCCTCATTGACTGTGTCACTCTGTCTCTCTGTGTCATTGATTCTTAGTGTGGTGTCTTCGGAAATTGAAACTGTTTACGAGATTGATAAATAATGATGATAATAATGCAAAATAATGGCATTAAATCCTTAAATCCAAGCTTCAAAAACTTCAAAAGAGATGACTTTTTCTGTCTTCTTTTTAGTTTCTTTTCCATCATCTTATTCTTCACTCCTGCTCTTTTCAACATCGTTAAAGCCTTGATAACATGTCAATCTCTTCTGAGAAAAGAGTTTCTATATCATCAGAACAAGATAATCCAACAAGTATTCAACATGAACTAGATGAATTAAACATATCACAGACAAATGAAGATAACAACAATACATTATCAAGAGTTCCAACAACAGAAATTGAAAATAGACCAAAAGTTTTCAAATCAAATTTTCAAGAAATAATATGTATAATAACATTAACATTTGCTCCAGCTTGTGTTGCAATGTCAATGGGTGCATATACAATCTCATTAGATGATACAATTAATGACTTAAATTTAAAAGGTAGTTCTTCAACTTGGTTAGTTGGTTCAATTTCATTAGCTAATGGTGCAACATTAATTTTAATGGGTTCATTATCTGATGCAATTGGTCGTAGAAATTGTATTTTAATTGGATTTTTAGCATATTCAATCTTTTCATTAATCGGTGGCTTTATGAAATCATTAATTTCATTATGTATAATGAGAGCTATATCAGGTGTTTTAGTTAGTTTAGCTTTAACTTCAAGTTTTGGTTTAGTTGGTTCAATTTATATTGAAGGTTCAAAAAGAAAAAATAGATTTAATGCTGTCATTTCAGCTGGTAATCCATTAGGTGCTGTCGTTGGTAGTTATGCAGGTGCAATTTGTGTTCAATTTATTGGTTCATGGAGAGATTGTCATTATTTTTTTTCAATTGTTTATATAATTATTACAATTCTGGCTTATTATAGTATTCCAAAAGATAAATCATTTAATTTTAAAAAATTAAAAGAAATTGCTTTAAAATTAGATTATTTAGGTGCTTTTTTAAGTTTAGCTGGTTTTACATTAATTTGTTTTAGTTTAACTCAAGTTGATATTGCTCCTGATGGTTGGAAAACTCCTTATATCATTACATTATTAGTTATTGGTATCGTTTTATTCATCGTTTTAATTCTTTGGGAATGTTATACAACAATTGAAAGACCATTAATACCAATGAGAATTTTCTTAAATAAAGATTTTACATTATGTGCAATGATTATGTTTTTTAATTGGATTTCATTTAGTGGTATGTATACATATTATCAAATCTTATATTTAGAACAAATATTAAATGATAGTACTATAATGACAGCAGTTAAAATTACTCCAATGTTTGTTTGTGGTGTTACAGTTAATATAATTGCTGCTTTAATATTACATAGAGTTTCAGGTAAATTATTAATGATTATTGGTAATTTAGGATTCTTAGGTTGTATGATTATATTTGCCACGTTAGATTTACATAGAAATTATTTCTTAGGTTTATTTTGGTCTAATATATTATCTGTTGTTGGAGCTGATTTAGTTTGGAATATTTCATCATTAGTTTCATATAAATCTGTTTCAAAAGATTTACAAAGTTCTGCATCTGGTTTAATTAATATGTTAATTATGTTAGCTAGTGTTATTGGTTTAGCTATTTCTTCTGCAATTATTTCATCAGTTGATAAAAATTTTGGCACTGATGATCAATATAATGATTTAAATCAATTATTTGATAGTTTTAAAAAAGCATTTTATTTTGCAATTGGTTGTTGTGGAATTGCTTTAATTTCAAGTTTTTTTTTAAATGTTGGTAAATTTAAACGTGAAAAGAAAGATGATGTTGAAATAACGAAAACTACAACAAACTAATAATTTACATTATATCGCTTTTAATAAATCATTTAATTATAGAATTACTAATTGTAAAATAGTAATATCTTTCTTAATTAAAGTAAAGAATATTTATAAACAAATAAATTAAAAAACAATACTCTGTATAAAAACAAAGGAAGAATTGTATAAAAGCCATTGAATATAGACAAAAAACCAAAAAACAGTAAACACCAAAACAAACAAAAACAAAACAAAAACAAAACAAAACAATTAATAATAATAACAAACTAAAAGAAACTGAAAATAAAAGAGAAAAAAAAAATCTAATTAATAACATCCTTAGATGATGGATTACTAAAACTAAAAGAATTCCAAACCACAGGTGATTCTTCTTTAATTCCAACAACATCAATAGTATTATCATCATCATCATTATTGGCAGTATTTAACAAAGCACTATCCTCAATCAATGAGTTTAAATTAAAATCATTGTGATTTGTATTACTTAATCCAATAAATTCATCATTGGCAGGAGATTTCATAAATCCAAAATTAAATTCATTAATTGAATGTAATTCATGTGATCCACCATTATTATTATAATTATGAATTGATGTCATATCAATTAAATTTGACATTGATATTTCTTGATCACCTTCTTTTTTAATTTCATTGGGTGGAATTATACTTGGTACTGTATATCTTCTATGTAATGAATGATTAATAGTCATTGGTGTACTACTAGTATGATGTAAATCATTAAGGTAAGATTCTTCATTAATTATTATGTGATTTGGGGTATCTAAAGATGATGAAGTTGAATCTAATGCATTACCTAAATAAGAATCTAATAAAGTATTTTCATTAAAAACAGGAGAAGTAGTAGTTGAAACAGCAGCAATTGAATCTTGATTAATATTATCATAGTTAAATCTAAATGATTCATGAATATTAAAAACAGGAGCTTTATAACATGGTATAACTTTTGATAAAGCAATTTTAATTGATGGATGATGTTCACCAACTTTACAAATTCTTTCAACAGATAATGAATCATTTGACATTCTTGAAAATTTAATTAATTTATCTTGATTTGGTACAATATTCTTTAAAACAAAAAAAACAGCATCAATTAAGAAATAATATTGTGATTCATTAACAAATTGATCTAATAAATTTGTAACTTTATTTAAATGATATTTAGTTTGTTTAACAACTTTTGAATCTTGATGAAATAATAAATTAATTGAAATTGATATACATTGTAATATAGTTAATAACATATTTTCAAAATATGGCAAATAATTTTTAAATTTAGTTAAGAATAAAACTAAAATTTCAGATATTTGTTGAGTACAATTAATTTTAATATTTAAATTTTTATCAACATGAAAATCAACATTACTTAAATAATCAATAATTTTTGGAGTTAATTTTTCTTTTAATAATGATTTACCAAATACAGATTGACATCTTAAATAATTAATTCTTTCAACAAATAATTTTAATGATATAATATAAGTATTTAATTGTAAACTCCAAATTGAATCATTATTACCATTTAATAAATTATTTGGAATTGAATTTTCAAAATTTTCAATTAATTTATCAACATCAATTAAAATTTTATTAAAATATTCTAAATTTGAAGCTAATTGATTTGCTTTATTTAATAATTTCATAATTTGTTTAATTAATAATTGAATTTTTTGAACATAAATAAAAGTTTGATAAATAAATTTTTGATCAGTTAATTCACAATCATCTAAATCAGTATATTTTAATGAAGAAATAGTTGATGAACCATCTGGAAATTTATAATTATTATTTGATGAACTAAATGCAAATGATCTATTTCTAGTCATTAAAATCCAATAAATTCTTTTATAAGTTCTTTTATCAGATTTAGATAAATAAGGAACATCAGAAATATCTTTATGCATTCTAAATGAAGTTGCAACTTTAATAGCAGTTGTAAAATAATTATCAATTGTATTTAAAGCAGAATAAGTTAATGGAGTTATAGAACCTAACATCAAGATAGAAGTAACTAAATAAATACCATTTGATTCTAAACCAGTTGAATAAACTAATTTTGCTTTTTCAAATAACATTTTAGATTCTTCAATTTCTTCATTAGTTTCAGCAGACATTTTACAACCAACATATAACATTGATCTTAATAATAATAAACTTGGAGGATTTGATAATTCTTTAAAATCATTAAAAAATTGAGATTTATTTAAAATTGGATATAATTCATGTAATGAATTAAAATATGAATTAATATATTTAATACATTTTTCTTTTGATGGTAATATAAAACATCCAGATAATTTTAATAAACTAATTGATTCTTTTGAAATTAAATCAGATAATGTAATTTGATCTTTTTGTTTATAATAATATAATAAATTATCATTATTATTTGAATCAACAGATTTTGTAACTAATGCTTTAAAAAATTGTGATAAATTAATTTTATCAATTGCTTTATTAAAAAAAACATCATGATCAATTATAATATTTTCAGTTGAAACACCAATAAATGGATCAATTGGAATCTTAGTTTCTTTAAAATGTAAACCATGATCTTGAAATTCAGGTAATATTTTAATATTATTATTTTCAACAATTGGTTGTTGAACTTGTTGAACTTGTTGTACTTGTTTTTGATATTTCAACTTAGTTTGCTGTTGTAACTTCTTTTTCTTATCAGTAGTAGTGGTAGTAGTAGTAGTATTATTATCTTCTTTAGCCCGTTTTCTTTTTCTTCTTTCAACAAGAATACAAGGAGAACCATAGTTTTCACAATTTGAACATTTTTCAAGTGGATGATTCTTCAAAGTAACATCACATCTAATTTTTCTGGAATGGCAGTTCATGCAAGCCTGCTGGGCTCTTTTAGGCTTATTGGACTTGCCTACAACCACCTTACTTGAATCATTCATGTCAGTTTAAGGTAAGTTATTGTATTTTTCGGTTAACACTGGAAGAAGAAATGAAGCAGAAGAAGTCTTCCCAACAGAAACCACCAAAAAAGCAGGAAACACCACCATTAAAACCACGAACCGAAAGCAACAACGTCTTCCAACCACTCTGAACCAGTCTCCATGCTTGCTAGAGTAATAATCCACACAAATCACACTGAATTCACCAGAAATACACTCATTTTGCAGTTATTTTGATTATTTCTTGCTATTCTGTCACCGCGCGGTGTCAAGTAGCAAACAAAACGGCCGTATTACATTCCCAATATGTAGTTGCTACCGATTAAATCCGTCAATTAATCCAAATTAAGACATCCAATTGTCTAAAAAAAGATACACTTTTATAAAATTTTATAAAATTTTAGAAAAAGAAAAGCTCAATAATTAAGATTTACAATTAAAATAACCAAAATTCATCTTTTAATAACTTATATTTACCAACTAAAAATTCATTTGAATTTGATGAATTACCAATTAAAACTGTATATTCACCAGTTTCAGCATGCCATTTCTTAACATCTGCATCAAAATATGATGAAGCAAACTTATATGGAGTTTCAATTGTAACAACTTTAGTTTCATTTGGTAATAATTCAACTTTAGTAAATCCTTTTAATTCTTTTAATGGTCTTTCAACTTTAGTTGTTGTTTTTGGTGGTACAATATATAATTGTGCAACTTCTTTACCTTTATATTCACCAATATTAGTAATTTCAAAAGTTGTAATTAAATTATCATCTTTTAAATTAACATTTAAATTATTAAATTTAAATTTAGTATATGATAAACCAAAACCAAAATTAAATGCTGGTTCAATTTTCTTTTTTTCATAATATCTCCAACCAACAAAAACATCTTCACCATAAACACATTCACCTTGATTTGATTTAAATGATAAATAAGCTGGATTATCTTCAATTCTTTTAGGAAAAGTTAATGATAATTTACCTGAAGGATTAACATCACCAAATAAAACATCAGCAATTGAATTACCAGCTTCCATACCATTAAACCAAGCTTGAATAAAACTTGGAATTTCATTTATAAATGGTAATGTAACAGGTGTACCAGATTGATTAACAACAATTAAATTTTTATTATATTTTAATAATTCAAAAATTAATTCAGATTGATTACCAGGTAAATCCATTGAATCTCTATCATTACCTTCATGTTCATAATCATATGATGTACCAATACAAACAATTAATTTATCATTTGTTTTAGCTAATTCAATTGATTCATTAATTAATTCTTCATTTGATTTAGTTTGATTATAACCTAAAAACATTAATCCTCCACCTTCAACTGTAGTTAATGAAGCTTCTTCATCACCTGTAAAAGTTTTAGCTGATGAATATAATATTTTAAAATTATATGATTCACCTTTTTTAAATTTATAATTCTTTGTAGCACCTGAAGAAGTTATACCAATTATACCACGAGATGAACCTTGAACTGTTTTATCATCAATAAATAATTCATCATTAATATAAACTAATGAAGTACCTAAACAAGATTCTTTAAATGCAATTAATTCATCTTTTTCAGCTAAATAATCACCTTCAATATCCATATAAAATATACCATTATTCATACCTTTTGGTGCATAATCAAACATTTGTAATTTAGAACTTTCAATATCAAATTCTTCAATTAATGTTCTATCATTTGATTCAATTGGATTATTAAAAACTTTAATATGGAAACCTTTATTTAATCCATTATTATTTGTAATAAAAGGACCAAAATCAAAAAATGAATATTCAACATCAGAACCTAATGAATATGGAATATCTTTACCACCTAATTTCTTAATTAATGAATCATAAATATTAGTTTGATAATATGGTTTTAATGATGCAGAACCACCACCAAATGTTCTTGAAGCTTTTGCACCAGGACCAATAATTGCAATTTTATCAGTTTTTTTTAAAGGTAATAAATTATTTTCATTTTTTAATAAAACAATTGATTCATCAGCTAATTTTTTAACAAATGATCTAGTTTCAGAAGTATTATTTAATTCATCTTCAATTGGAATTTCTTTAATTTCATTATTATCATTACAAAATTTAACAAATTTTAAAATATTTTTAATTCTTTTATCAATTATATCAATTGGAATTTCTCTAGCTAATATTTGATGTAATAAAGAATCATGTTTTCTAACTAAAGTTGGACTACCAGGACATTCTAAATCTAACCCATTCATTAAAGATTCTTTAATTGAATAACAACCATACCAATCACTCATAGTTAAACCATCATAATTCCATTCATTTCTTAATATTTGATTTAATATAAATTCATCTTGTGAAACATGAACACCATTAACTTTATTATAACTAGTCATTAAAGATTTTGGATTTGAATATTTAATAGCAATTTGAAAAGGTAATAAATAAATTTCTCTTAAAGCTCTTTCAGAAACAATACAACTAACAGAATGTCTTTTATCTTCGAAATCATTACAAACGAAATGTTTAACAGCAACAGCAATACCACCTTTTTGAATACCATTAACAATTGAATTAGTTGAATAACCAGATAAAACAGGATCTTCAGAAAATGATTCAAAACCTCTACCACCTAAAGGACCTCTTTGAATATTACAAGTTGGACCTAAGATAACTTGAGCAGATTTATGTTTTGCTTCAATTGACATTAAATTACCAGTTTGTTCTAATAAATCAGTATTCCAAGTTGAACCTAAACCAGAACCACAAGTAAAACAAGCAGCAGAAGTTGATCTAAAGAATTTATTACCTCTAATACCATTTGGACCATCAGAGACACGAACAGCTGGAATATTATATTTTGCAATTGGGAAAGTTGTCCAATTATCTTGTAATGATAATAAAGAAACTTTTTCTTTTAATGTTAATTTATCTAAAACATCATCGATATCAAATGTAGTAGTTGATGTCATTTTGAAAATGTGATTTTAATTGATAAAAAGAGTGAGTACGTTGTAGTTCAATGTTATTCATTTCGGAAAACAGTGTTCTTTTTATAGGAAGTGTTGAAATTTTGAATAATGAATTTGATCATCATTGAAGTCCTTATTATGATCAGTTCCAACCGTCGTTTCAGGTCCACGCGCACATGGTTCCTGTGCTCTGGTTTGGGAATTAGTATTGTGATAATTAACATTTAACAAAGGTGCACGTGACCCACATTGCAATACTTCCAACATCGTCTAAATCCAGAATCTCCGCTCGCTCCACTCTGACGCCCTCCGACTTCCCCATACTCTGGAGAATCCGTTTTTTGATTGGCGGAAAACAACAGAATCACCTTACTTGGTAAAACTATCAAATCAAACAAATGACTTCAATATTACGATCAAGGGTTAGAAGATACGAATGGATCATTGAGTTAAAGGTTTAATTTATTAACAATTTCGAATTCTTTCATTTGATTGTAATTACAACGAGAAAACTCATTTAATATGGTCGTCAAAAATGTATTTAATTATACAAAAGAAATTAATAAAAATTAGTAAAGTCATATACCATCAGCATCTAAAGAGAATAACTGTATATGTAAAAACTTATCACAACATCTCTCAGATTCTCTCTTATCACTTCAACTCTTATATCAATAAAGGTACAAACCGTACCCAATCTTCCCTTCCTTGTAGCCATTAGATTATTCTTACTCATAGAATTCTCACGTAGACATGTTTTTACTTTATCTGGGGATAGTCAAGCTAATGCTGATATGTTTGCAGTTGCAATTCCAGTTTCACCATTTCCTTGTCCTCTTTGTAGGTGTTTTAGAATAGTTAAAAACAAGCAAAAGCCATTGTATATTGGTAATTTTGAGTCTGGTATCACTTTGGATTATAATTATTATGATACAAATTGGAAGAAATTGCACTGAAGTAGTAAATGGACTTAAAATGAAGAAAGTTATCAATATTACACCATTTATGGATTATGGATCAGAACTTAGAAATATTTAATTTGCCTAATGAACCCACTAGAGAAGACAATTAAAACTCTTTTATTTCCTAAATGTGTGATTTCAGATTTGATGCATGCAATTTATGTCAATGTTAATCATGGGGTGTATCAAATTTTGTAAGAAATGGGTGTTTTTCCATTGAAAGAATTACTCAGACTCATTCCACCAGTGGTCATAAATTTGTTGATGAAACTTGAGAATTCCTTCATAATGCAAACAGCTTAAAAAGAAAACACAATTTATTTATTGGTCTAACTGATGTTAAGGTTAAAATTATTCCTGAAGAAAGATCAACTCATGGGTTGCAAGAATTACCAATTGAAGATTCCAAGCTTGTTCAACTGTACCTGTGAATCACAATATAGAAACAATCCATCATATTATTTAAAGTTAAACTTGGAATTACAAGACTCTTCAGATGGTGAAAAGATTCTTCAATGTGTTTGTTTTCAAGACCAAATTGAATATTCAAATTTTGATTTCCCAACAAATTTTATCATCAAAAGAAACCCTAAGTTAATTAAACATTTTATTGAAAATTTGAACTCTTTAAGATTCAATATCGATCTCCAAGTTAATGGTGGTGCACAACAGAACTATTGTAGAGATAACAAAATTGTTTATCAACTAACTGTTTGCAAAAGTACAGCCAATGCTGTTAATACTAATACCTTAGAACTCAAATGATTGAAGCTAAATTGTTTGACTTGTATTTATGTGATTGAATTATTGAAAAATATATCATGAATTTACTTTATACTATCACTTCTCCGGCTGATGATCCAGCAGGAACACCTAGAACATATAACCACTTAGACTTGTTACCCACCAGACGTTTTTTTAAGAAGGTTTTCACTAATAGGTTAGTTGAAGTTTTTGCTAGAGCTAACAAATTGAAAAATATAACTTTAGATAAAGGTGCTATAAGAAGAATAATTATTTCAGGCTATTCATTTGAACATGAATTATTAAAGAAGTTTTATCAAGTTAACAATCTCCCAGAGAATTTAAATGTTTTGTTTCGTGGTGATTGGTATCCAGGTAATGAACCATTAGATGTACAGGAGCTTCTAAAAAGCTTCTCTCAAACCAGAGTAGAGTTTAAAAGAAATCCAACAATATCAACTTTTTTCAGTAAATATCAGTAATTTCACCACCAATTGTTATAAAAAAAGATGTGAGAAGATTGGGACATCTTGCTCGTTTGCATTTTGAATGAAGGGACCGTGGTTGCTGCTCACGGTGGTGATGGGAATCCATGAACCAGCAAAGAGAAGAAAGAAAAGGAGACATCAGCTGTTGAATCAAAAATCAAAATCAAAAATCGAAAACCGCCTCGAAAACTGTTATTGGTGCACGGGTGCTGTTGTTGCAATCCTATTTTCAAGTAATAATAGAACTGTAAAAAAACCCATTTACATGGTAAAAAAATATATTAAAATTATATAAAAATTTTAAAAAAGATAATAATAACTAAATTGGTCGTCATCTGAAAAGAATTATTAAATAACTTTTCAGATTTTAGTATTATTCTACAAATCTAAAAGCAAATAATGGAATTAGCAATCATTTTGGAATACCAGCATCAGTTGATACCTTTCCAATTTGGAATTAGGTTCTAAACCTGAAGCTACTGGTTCTCTTAGAGATAAGGTAAAAAATCTTGAACTATCAGTCAAAGTTGATCGTTTAGATTCGATCAAAGATATAAAAAGAGAGGCTATCAAATGATATAGCACTCATTTTGGAACATCAGTATTAGTTGTCGCTCTGGTGAATTAATCATTAAGATTATGGCTATATTTTGAAATATGAAACAAGCAAAAATTGGTAAAATTGTAAAGAAGATTAAATCTGAACTGAGATTTTTGCTGAATCAGAAACAATCATACAAAATGGTTAGAAAGATACTCTTAGTACACCTTTTAAGTGTCAAGATCTATTGTTAACCCATTAAGGCATACCGTTGATGTAATGGGTGGTATAATAATATTTTCAATAACTTAAAATATGAAATTGTTGTAGGTCCAATTTGATCATAAAATTGCCAAATTCAAAATTAAATTAAAATTTGATCATTGTATTATTCTTGACTTTGATTTGTCTAACATTAAAACAAATCCATATCTCTTCAGCTAATCTTCAAACTATTGATATCATAAGAAAATTGTACAAGAAACAGAAAAAGTGTAAGTTTGTGTATTTTGGAGTTCAGGTTTTAGGTGATGTCATAAAAAGAGGAAAGCTAGTATTATCAGATGGTTTTGCAAAAGGAATTGGGGTTTTTAAAAATAAAACTTCTAATGATAAGATTCTTGAAACACATGTTCCAAAATTATCTATATAACTGTTATGAATATGATTTTCTTAAGAGTGATTGCAATCAAATAACCAACTAATTCAAATTTCCAAAAACAATAAGATTGATATTTTCTTTTAAAAAATTGATGATTTAAACAGTGATTTGTTGAGTTCCTAATGATTGAATAATATAATAATAACTATACCATCTTCATTTCATTGTTTTAACTAGTGTTGATGTTGTTTGAAGTGATGATTATGATGTTTGAGTAGAAAAAAAGTGACATTAAAAGGGGCAAATAAGGATGTTGTTGAATTTGAATTTGAGTAAATAGATCTGGTGCAGGGGTGTCTTCTCTTAAGTATGTTGTAAAACCGATTCCCATACAAAACACTCTGTGCGCACTGTTAAGAAACGGACCGCGAAGAACCAGGGACGGTCCGTGCGGTCCAACTGTAGAAATATGATCAAATATCACAACTTCCTACAACTTTAACGAAAATAATAATAAATACGTGAAAGAAATACATTGATCTATACAAATATAATTTTATACAGTTCCAATTAAGCACTGTCACTAAAGGTGAAATGAAGCAAAAGATGAGAGAGGACTTGCTTATTTTAAGATATAAGAGATGTTGGAACCAAAAGAGTATAGGCCTTTAAGAGTCAGAACAGTTGTAGCAAAACACTATAATAAGTATATGTGGAACGCCAAGTATAATGGCCAAAATCAAATGACAGATCCTTGCTCAAATACTCCTCCACCTTTAGTTCAATGCATGTATTATAAAAAGACAGAAAAAGTTGAATTAGTCTTTTTGAAATATTCCAATGCTGCTGCTCATTGGTTTCAATTTGATAGAAATGACAATTATGATCCTTGTTGCTGATTTGGATAGCATAACTTCATTAGTTAAAAAAGCAAAATCTTCTGTTGTAAAGGCAATTTTAATAGAGATTCAAATTTAACATTTGGTGTTTGTTCAGATGGTCGTTTCATGTTGTTTCTGTTAGGTTCTTTGTTATATTTCAATTTAATTGAATATTCTGATATTGTTTTCAATGATGAATTCTTTAACAAAGTTAAATCTTTGGTTGATGATCAACCTAATTTAAAATTAAAAATTGTTGCTAGACTGGTGCTGCTAGTAACTTGGGAATCTCATTTAACGAGATGGACATGCCATCAAGGACCAGTGATCCTAATCAAAATGATATATATCGACTGTTGTGCTGTGTAACCAGTAAAGACCTTAAAAACAGATTAATTATATTAAGAAAAGATGAAAAAAAATTTCAATGCTAATTAAAGGAAAAAGAAGAGGACAGACAGCAAAACACCAAATTAAAACTTCAAAATTCGCACTTCACTGAAACCAGCCTTCCGCCTAAAAATGTCTGTTCAGTGTTCGAATTTTAATAAAAAATATACAATTTCTATTAATCTGGCTGGGTTCTGGTATTATACTAATTAGATTAAGGTTTCTAATGTTTCAAGTTCCAAGGTCATTTCAATAATTTATAAAATCTCAACAATACTCATATAGTTGTATGTAACATTAAAGTCTTTTAAAGTAGATCCATGAAACACTGCAATAACGAAGACAATATGTAATTGCTAATCCTTCTAGAAGAAAGGATCAATCATGAAACAGAAGCAGGATCTGTTCTTTGCTCACATTTAATTGCAAGAGCAAAACTGGATGAGCAAAGAAGAACGAGCAAACAACTAACTTAGTTATATATTGAAAGTAAAATTAAGATATATACGTTGATAAAAAGAGATTGTATAGCAAGTAGCTACTTAAAATCAAAACTTAAAAGGCTCAATAAAATGAATAATAAAATGCAAAAACTTATGAAAAGAAAGAAATAGAAACGAATAAAATATGGTTTTAAAACTCAGAAATAGCAACAGCAATTGCTTGAACATCATCATGAGAAATAGACACTTTAACAGATTTAATACCGTTAGTAATAGCAGCTTCTTTTGCAGATCCAAATAATTCAACAATTGGTACACCATTAGAATCTCTTAAAATTTCAATTTCTTTTAATGATGCTCCACCACCTTTAGATTTAACTCCTAATGATTTAAAAACAGCTTCTTTAGCTGACCAAGTTCCTGTAAATGATGAAACTGGTGAAGGAGCTTGTTTACAATATGTAATCTCATCAATAGTAAAGTTTCTCTCAATGAAAGTTTCATTATCAACATTAATTGAAGAAATCAATTCAACATCAACTCCAACACCTTTAGATGTATTACAAGTTGATTTAGCTAATGAATTTAAAATAGATGCAGTATCAGAAGATGATTTTGAAACAAATTTAGAATCAGCTTGAATATTTTTATCTTTGAAAACGTATTTCTTATCTTTAGATAATTCAACTCTAGCTAATGGATCTAAATAAACTTGTTGTTCTAATTCAGTAGTATAAGGTGGCTTATTTTTAACACGGAAGATACTATTATGTAGCATGGCTTTATATCTATAAGAATAAGATTTCTTGTATCTTGATTCAACTTTAACTGTATATGATTCATATTGTTCTTTAGATAATGCAGCAAATAAGTAATCTGAATTAATAAGTATAGCTTGAGCACCTTTTTGACCAAATCCAAATGCAGTAACAGAAGCAGCTTTAATACCATCAGTTTGAATTGATCTAGATGGAAACATAATATGTTTATATTGTTTTAAAACTTCATCAATATTATCGGCATTTCTATTACCAGGAACTAAACCAGTTTGTAAAATTTGAATAACACCATTCATCATCCAAGCACCTGCAGCTCCCTTTGGATGACCAGTTAAAGCTTTTTGGAAAACACCAAGTACTGGATTACCTTCAGTTCTACCTAAATGAGACATCATTGAATCAAGATTACCACATTCATTCTTCTCATTCAATTCTGTTGAAGTTCCATGGAAAGAGCAAACACCAATATCATCAATAGTTAAATTGAAAGTAGCTAAAGCACCTCTTAAAGGAGAAATTCTAGGATCATTTCTCCAGATTCCATTTCCATAACGTCTTTGAGCACCTTTAATTTGATCTAAAGCTTCTCTTTCTAATTCTTCAGTTTTTTCAGATAAATATTTAGTAGAATTGAAAGTTGGATCAATTTGAACTAATTTATCAACAACTTCTTGTAAATGTTCAATTTCATCTTCCATCCATTGTTTAACTTGCTTGGTTCTAATCTTTATTTGTCTTGATCTATAATTTATATCTAATTTAGAAGAATCAAATTCTAATGAACCACGATATTCTCTAGCAAATGTTAAAATACCTTTACCTGGAGCTGGAATAGATCTACTAATTTTATCAGTTGCAGTAGATGACATAGCAACAATTGCATAAATTGGAACACCCATCTTTAAAGCTAAATCAGCAGTCATAATAACTTCAATACCTGAACCTTGAGATTCCATAAAACCATTTCTTGAAGTAGTAGCAGGTCTTGACATTTCAGATGGTGTTCTACCATGAGCAAATTCATCAAGAGAATTAGAAGTTGCACCTAAATTAGCAAATTCATAAGAACCTTCTTCTTGGAAATTATCAGTACCACCAACAATAATAACTTTAGCTTTACCTGATAAAATAGTTTCAATACCATTATCAAGGGATTCAAGAGATGTAGCACAAGTACCAACTGCAGTTTTAATTGGACCAGCAGAAGATAGTAATAACATATTAACCCAAGCAGCCATAGTATTAACATAAGTTTCTTGGAAAATATCATTTTGAACTGGTCTATCAAGATATCTATCTCTAAACATAGCTGTTAAAGCTTTACTACCACCCATTGCAGAACCAGAACAATTACCAACTTCAGAAACATGAACATATTTATAAAATTCATATGGATCTGTAATACCAGCAGATAATAATGCTTCAACAGTAGTAATCAAAACAAAAACAGTAACTGGATCGACTTGACTCAAAATATCATCATCAATACCATAAGTTTTTGGATCCCAACCAGTTGGAAATTGACCAGCAACTAATCTATCAAATCTTAAAGCTTTTGGAATATACAAGCATGCACCTTTTAAAAGTTTAACAGAATATTCTTCGGCACCTTCAATTGCAAAAACTTCAGCAAATTCACCATGTTGTAATTTATATTGTTGAGCAGTAATTTTATCAGTTTCAAATGCTTCTAAATCATGCTGAACGACAACTTCTTGAAGTAATTCTTTCTTATTTGGATCATAACCATTACATAATTCGGGTTCAATTAATCTAATACCTGAATGTTTTAAAATCTCACCTTCATATTTCTTCTTTATATCTAAATCAGCAACAGGTGTTTTAGTCTTAGAATCAACCCATCCAGTATATTGTTTACCTTTAATAGTACCATTAAAATATTTAATATAACCCATAATCCATGCCATTTCAATACAACCTTCTAAAGAAAATTCACCATAAGCTTCCATTTCCCATCTAGTTCTAGAATTACCCCATGGACCAAGTTCTGCAAATCCAGCAACAACAATAATACTTTCTAAATCTAATAAACCTTCTAATTCAGGAGCTTTATCTTTAATTTCATCATAAGGTTTTAAAGTTGGAAAAGCAAATTTCATATTAGCCTTTGGATTAATTTGGGCTTTAATAAATGGCGCATCAGCTCCTTTACCATTAACAACTTTATGATCAATTGAAGCTTCAATACAAACTTCTTTTCTAATATCTGATAAATCAAAAATATCCGATCTTAATTTACTGCACTTTTCTTTTGCATTTTTCATGTATTGTAAACCAGGATCAAAATCAGCCAAAATTGGACTCATTTCACATAAATGAATAATATCAGGAGTCATTAAACCTAAAATATTAAAAGCCATTTCTTTTTGAGAGAAAGTTCTCACATCTAATTTTTGAAGATCTTGAGCAATTATATCATTACCAAACATTAAACCAGTACCTCTAGTCCAACCAATAAATGCACCACAAATACTTAAGAAAGTACCCCAAGATTCAGAATGCCATTTGTTAAATAGTGTTTCTAAAGCTAATTTTGATTCTGCATATAAACCATCTCCACCAAGACTACCACGATTTGGAGATAATGGTAGAATAACTTGAGCAGGTCTAGTAATAATATTATTGATTCTTTTATGTTTAGCAACTTCACCTAATAATCTAAACAAGTTAGTTAACATGATTCTATGAGCCAATTCAGATTTCGAATCAATATTTTCTAATTCAATATCTAGTTCAGAAATAGCAGCAAATGGAACAACAAAATCTAAATCCCAACCTAAACCAGATTTTTTAACATCATCATAAATAAATGAAACTAATTTCTCAACGTCTTGTTTAGAACCTTGATTAAATGGAACAACAACTAAAGTAGAACCAGCACCACCATATCTTGAATACATTTGTTGATAATATTCAGTTACCTTTTTAGAATAACTAGAAGTAGTAACAATAACTTTAGCACCTCCAGCTATTAAACCTTGTAATAGTTCAGCACCAATAGATCCTTGACCTGCACCAGTAACTAAAGCATATTTACCTTTGAAAGAAATTCCATCAATAGCACCTTTTTCTAAACCATCTAAAAATATTGCAGAAGAAGCTTTATCATAAACCCATAAGCCTGATTCATCTTTCTTTTTAATATGAATTGATGGAATTGTATGTGCTGGAATTGATTCAGAAACAGGCTTTCTAATTTCAGAAGTATCATTAAATAAAGAAGTTTCATCAGTTTCAAGTGATTCAAAGGAAGAAGAAAAGGATGATGTAAAAGATGATGATGAGGAAGATGATGATGGCGTAGATTTAACTGATTCAAAAGTTTGAATTTCAGGTGATTTATCAACAAATTCAACTAATGTCTTATAAATATTTTTGAATTCTAATTTAGTTTCGGCTGAACCTTGTTTGGAGATAAGTTTATAAATAGAATTCAAATGACCTTGAATAGTTGGTTGTATAACTTTAAAAGTTTCATCAGCACGACCACCTTCAGCCATTTCATGAACATAATCTTCTAAATTTCTAATATCAGATCTATCAACTTCTTCATAAGAAATATTACCTTTGTTATCAACAATAGTCATTGGAGCTGTTGGACAAGAAGTATCTTTATAAACTGGATCTTTCTCTAAAACTTCAATACATTTATCTATTAATTTTTGACCTAATTCTTTAGCTAATTTATAAGTTTCACCTTTATTAACTGGTATATGGTTAATATAATATTGCATAAATTTAATTGAAGTTGGATCAGCTCTATTCATAATTTGAATGCATCTAGCAACAGTTTCTCTATCAACAGAAGTCACATTACCAAAAATAATATCAAAATACAATGATAAAGCATCTTGTCTAACCCAATTCCAATAAGAATCATAAGTTCTGGCCTTTAATGATGAAAATATTGGATCAATACCAGAAGAATAAAATTCACCATGTTCATTATACCATAAATCTAATTTATTCTGTAAATCATCAGTAATCTGTTTTTCTTTAAGTAATGCTTTCTCAGATTTATTTAAATCTAACTTTAAATATTTAGCTAAAATATCTAATTGTTGTCTTGCAACAATTTTATTTTCTTTAGTAACAGCATCTAATGCAGCAGAATCAACAACAGTGCCAGCAGCACCATTACCAGCAGTACCAGCAGAAGGAGAAGATAATGAAATACCAGCAGCAGTAGCATATTGTTGAGCAGCAGCATCAAAAAAAGCTTTAGCATCGGCTTCAGTGCTTAAACGTGTAGTTGGTTCATTAGTTAAACTAACAAGTAAAACTGAATCTTGTCTACCTTGTTGTAAACCCCATTTAGATTCTAAATATTTTCTAACAGAACCAATAGAAAACCCACCAGGCATCTTAGATGACATTAATCTAGCAATTAAGGAATTAGTTTGTTTACCTAAAGATTCATCAAAAATATCTTGAAATTGTTCAGCTAATTCATTCAACGACATATCTTCTGGTTTCTCTGGAGTAACACTAAATTCTTTACCTAAATCACCTAAAATTTCATTTTGAATAGTAGATTTACCGCCAACTAAGTCTTTAATACTTTTAGTTAATGGAACTTCATTTAATGATTTTTTTAATTTATGAGTAACCAAAGCATGTAAAATTAATGAAGCTTTAACTGGTTCATCTTCAATAGCTAATACTGGAGCAGTTAGAACTGGAGTTGAATGATTTTCAACAGGAGCAACAGTAGTACCACCGGCGTTAGTGGAACCTTCTGAACTATTCTTAACAACAGGAGAATCAGCAACTAAAACAGAGTTAGATTCATCAACTGAATCTTCTTGAATTGGATCAGAAGTATAATAAATCTCTTTTTGATTTTTAGAATAACATAAGAATTCTCTTTGTAAAGATAATGCAGCATCATATGATTCATATTTATAATTAATTGTTTTAGAAGCCATACCAATTAAAGTAGGAGCAGGACCAATTTCAATGATTCTTTCAGTGTTAAAATCTTTCAAAAAGACATCTTGAGTTTCAATCCTATAAGAAGTAATATTTGTTAGTAAATCTGATTTTTTTTGTTGGGTATTATAAATTTTATATAAAAAATACATACCATTTAACTGGAGAAGCAAATTGGTAAGATAGTAACTCTGTTAAGAGTACATGAGATAGCTCTTGTTCAATTTCTGGCCTCATGATTAATTGAGTTAAAAGATAAAGTGTTAAGAAAAGCAGGAAGCAGCCAAATCAGCAAACAAATGAACATTTTAAAGGGGAGATGGATAGATAGAAATGAGAAATCAGAAAACCACTGAATTAGGAATTAGGGATCAAATTAATCCATTAATGCTGTTATGGAGATGGATCTTCTTGTAGATCGATAGAGTGCTGCACGTGACCAAATAAAATGGAACATTTGTATATGAAGTATAAAAACATAGGAATCAATCGATTAATAAAAGTAAAAATGAAACTAGTATGGTGCAGTTAATGATGTATATACTATAGATTCTGTATAACTTGGTTCATGGTATATATTTGAATAACAGAATTTGATTTCTGAATCCTGATAGAGATATCTATCCTTATGACCTGTGGTTTCAATGCTTTAATATACTGTAGCTATAGAAATCTAGATGCAAGTTAATGAGTAAAATGTCCAAATTGAGGAAAACTAACTATATATATAAAAAGAAATAGAACATTGAATTAATATTGGATATGGACGAAGCTTTTTTTCTCAGAAGGAGCTAAAAAAAATGTATCGCTAAAGCCACTCTATGAGGCTAGGATTTCAAGGATTTCAAGGACCTCTACTAAATAAGTTGAACAACAATTTGGAATAAAAAGCATCACCTGCTGAAAAAAATCCATAATTTAAATCAAATCTAAACTGGACAAACAATAAAATGTAAATACTATTAGTGTATAAGATTCATGTAATAAATCAATTGATCTAAGTATACTTATTCTAATTATAACACATAAATATAATAGATTAAGAATATAAGAGTTTTATTTAAATGAGGTAATCAACCTATTATCGATCAAATTGAGGAAAGAGACAAGCAATTAAATTTTGATGCCTCTCAATGGGCAAAAGTGAGATTCAATCATGGACACAAGCGCCATTAACAACTACAAGCCTAGAAATAAGAAAGATAAGGTCAAAGTTGGTAGAAATCCAAGAGACAAATCTCAAGACTCATGTTTTATATGTCATCAAAAAGGCCATTGGAAGGGGGACTCAGTTTGCCCAGAATTATACAAGACTTAATAGATTGGTTTCATAAATGCAATAATAGATGGTACTTATAGGAAGTTTGACCTCAATGTTTTTTCTGAAGTTGAATGTGAAAAACTCAAAGTTGAATGTGAAAAACTCTTTAGATTTCAAAAAGATGAAATCAAATTATTGGTTATTAAATTGGGATTTTCTTAGAGACCTCATAGATTCTACTCATGCAAGCACTATAGAACCACTCCTGAAGAAATGTTATATGTAATTCTAGTTAGATTAGCAACACTAGTTAGGTTAGCAACCAATTCATCACTAGATATGTTACAGCCAAATTGATATAACGAGAATATTGAATTAAATTATTATAATGAAAACCAACGCAGATGTTGTAGATGTGGAACCAAAACAAAATTCTAACTCTATTGTTGATTATAACTAGAACTGCCACAGTCCTGTTCATTAATTCATAAGACAAGCCTAAAAGAAATTATATGTTGTTTCCCCTAGTTAGCAATTCAAGTCAAATTAGTTCCTGGTGGTTATTATAGAGGTTAATGATGTCTAATTGAAATAATTTTGATGTGCTTCACTGCTTTTCACTGTTGTTCACCTTGGTCTTCTTCACTTGCCCCTACTTGACCATCACAAGGAATCAGAGACTTGATTCTCTGGCTATACATTTCTATTATGATTGGTTTTAGAAAAGAAAAAAGGACATAAGCTTTGAATCATGACTCCTGTGCCCTTCTTTTTGGGGTTTTGATTTTTGATTTTGTTTTTTTGTGGGCAGATGAAAAATCGGAATTAGATGTAAACAGAATGCAAGGATGTTTGCAGGAGTCTTCTTCCGTACACCAGCATTCAGGTATTCCGAAACTAAATATTGCAACAATAATATGAATAAATTAATTTGGTTTGTTAACTTTTAATTTTTATTGAATTGAAAGTTTCTAAAATGTATAAAAGGATATAAAATCAAATAATAATATGGAAAATGTATATATATGTTTAAAAAGTTCATCGTTTAACTAAGCATAATCTTTAATATAATGATAATAAAAAGCAACAATTTGTAAATGTGAATCAATTGAAACAAATTCATTTAAACCATGAATACCACCTTGTAATTCAGAATTACCTGGAGTGAATCTAAATATATGATCAGTTAATTCCCAATACCATCTAGTATCAGTATTAGCACTCATTATACCTGGTGTTGTAACATATACTGAACCATCTTTAAATTGTTCAGGATAAACAATATCTTCATAAAATGCTCTTAAGTGTGATGATAAATATTCCCAAATTGCATCTTTTGTTGGTGTAATTGGTGCAACTTTTAATGGTTCTTCAAATGGTTTAATTGTAATTTTACCATTATCTGCTTTTTGTTCAAGTAATTTAATACCATTAACTTCTAATCCTAATCCATATTGTCTTGCAATTGATAAACCATATTTTTCAAATTTAGACCAAACTGTATTAATATCATCACCATATGTAATTCTATGATTAATTAAAGCAGTTGAATTTTGTGGTAATGAATTTGCTTTATCACCACCATTAATTAAATCAATTGCTTGTGATGTTTGAATTAAATATTTACTTAATAAATCTTTTGAAAAATGTTTGATAACTCTTTTATTTGAACGTTTATTAGTATGTGCTTTTAAAATATCTTTTCTTAAAGATTTAGAATAACTTGTTGTATGTTCTGCTAAACACTGTAATGTACCTAAAAATGGATTATATTCAGGTAATTTAGGAGTGTATTGTTCATTTTCATAAAGTGATAATAATTGTGATAAATAACCAATTGATGTATGATCTCTTGGAACAGATGAATGACCACCAGGTGCAGTAACTTCAACTATCATATCTATACGACCTTTTTCACCTGTTGCAATAGTACCAAAAGCACCTGTTTTACCAGCAGTATAACCAACAGTAGTTATAGCACCTTCATCAAGAATATGATCAATTGAATTTGGTCCATATAAATCTAATAAGAAATCTGCTAATGTATGAGCACCTTGGTTACCTGCATTTTCTTCATCAAAACCAGATGATAATAAAATTGTTCTTTTATTACCACCATTTTTTAAAAAACCTTCATTAATTAAAAAATCAAATGTTTCTAAAACTCCAATTAATAAATTCTTACAATCTGAAACACCTCTACCATAAATATTAGTACCATCATAATAACCACTTAATGGAGGATATTTCCAATCTTTTGGATCATTTAATGGAACAGTATCTTGATGAGCCATGAATAATAAAGGTTTTAATGATGGATCAGTACCTTTGAATTCCCAAATTAAACCATATTCATTAACATGATAAACATTTGAAGCATATTTATAAACATTTGAAAATTCATTTTCTAAATATTGATGAAATTTTTTAAATTTTGAAAAATCAGTAGTTTTATCATCAACCCATGTTGAAATTTGAACTGCTTTTGATAATCTTGTTGCTGAAATATTTCTAAAAGTTGGATCATTTAAAATGTATTTTGATTGAGTTGTATTTGTTAAAATTGCTTTTGGATAAATTGGACATAAATTGGTATCTGTTGATTGACCAGCATATGGGAAAATTGATAATTCTTTTATATCTGTAGTAGTACTGTCATCAAATGAATCATTGGATGAGCTGGATAGATGATGATATAAACCAATTAAGATAAAAAAGATAGTTAAGAAATGGAAAGTTCTTCTTTTCTTTAATGATTTCTTTGGTGGGCTATAATCAAATGATGATTCTGAACTTGAAGTATAACTAGCTTCAAGGTCAGCGTACCCAATTTTCTCGTCAGTGAGCATTGCTAGTGATTGATCTTTGTGAGTAGTTACATGAATTGGAAGAAGAAAGGGTGATTCAGTAGTAAAATACTAGTAAACCCACCACAGCTGGAACACCGTTGTTGAAAAGGCTGCGACGGAGTTTATCCGCAATATATACAATTCATTTGGTGAAAACAGCACAGAAATAGCATTAATTAGTTACAATTATACAGTAGATATAGCAAATGATATATAGCAAACAAACTACGTAACCAAGATGGAATATTAAATGTTTCACACATTTTCTCTTTGTTACAGCATTGTATATAGCCAAAACAGTTCAAGTGTTATTATTTCCAGTTTAGTTGCATGGATTGTCACTAGCAGTTGTTACATTTGTTACATTTGTTACTATTTAGCTTTTCTAGTTATCTTATATCACAGAGTAAGAGGAGAGAATGTCTTTCATATCATTTAGGTGGCTCACAGTGGTAATCAAAGGCATGATGCAAAAGAGTATAGAGCATTAATTGTTTCGCCCAAGACATCATCAATTTCATATGCTTTAAATCAAAATGTGATGGCGTTGCTAAATTCACTTCTATTATCCTTAAGACTCGATCATTTCAAAGCTGACATTGGTATACTGAGAACAACCGGTACTGGGTTGAATCAAGTTAAGTCTCTGTGGGTTTTGTAAAATTTATTGTTCATTACCTTCGTAAACCTCTTTGTAATTTCTTTACATTAACATCAACCTCAATAATTGTTAGAAATTTCACTTCTTTATAGTTTCTGAAAACGTTTTTATCTAAGACTAAAGATTTGAACACTGGAAATGATTTAATTTGTCAGTTGAGCCTAAAAAGGGGAAAAAGGGAATGCTAGTGGCAAAATGATATTAGTTAGTTCATATGACCTAATTGAAATCCTAAATCGTAATGGAAAGCAGTATGAGAAGTGTGGATCAACGGGATAACAAGTCAAAGCTGGTATTGTAAGACATGATTGAGTGGTAGTTAAGAGAAGAAGAAGAAGTGAAGGCAAAACAGTTGTTATTTTTTAAAATCATTTTCATTTTTTATAATTTACCTGGTGCACGGGTTTTCTGTGTGCACGTGACAGTCGTGTGCATCCCAATGTCTCAAAAAGTTTTTTGCCACCAATCACAGCATTTGGTTTTATTTCTTCCTTCTTCCTTCTTTTTTCTTCTTCATCAATCCAATTCTAAATGAATTAACTGATCAAAAACAGCTTGACAATCAGAAGACCATTTGAAAAGGACAGATTTAGTAGCTTTGGATTGTGATATACTAAAAGAAATTGTAGTAATCATTCCCTAGTGGAAGTTTACTTTCCATTGCTTCAAAAACGGTGGTTTTACTTTAATTGGTTTTCCAAATGATATTTCAGCAGCTATAGTGTGGCATTCATCGAAAATAATTATACCTAAATCATTTAATATTTGCAATCGTTTTCTTATTTTAGCTATATTGAAATTTTTGAATTTACTTCTCTATATCAAAATTTCTATAATAAAGCTTCATTTGGTGGAAATATAGCATTATTATTACTTAAAACTGAATCAGATAAGCCGGCACCTTCATCATCCAATTCATCTTTGATTTGGCTCATTTTATTCTTATACAGAAATAGAATCTTTCTTTCATCATTCAGTTTCTCTATTTTCTCTTTATCCTCCTTTGATAAATCAGCAGTCATTGAACTTAATGAATTACCAGCGAAAACCTGTAACTCCAGCTTCTTATCTCTCTTCCCAATCCCATCAAGTTTTCTATAGACAGCATTAATATCATTATTCCAAGCTTCACGAGGAGTTAGATTTCCAATTGCTCTACACGGTGTATCATTCATTCTTTCAACAGTAATCTGCAAAACCATAGACCAAGTCTGTTTTCTATCAACAACACAAACACCTAAAATTCTTTTCAAGAAACCATTGGCGTTCTCAATCATCCCCTGAGACTGAGGATGACGAGCTCTACCATGTACCAACTCTATCTTCAGTTCATCACAATATGATTTCATCAAATAATTAACAAACTTTCATCTTTATATATCAATTCTTTTATTAATATTGATTTAATTTATTAGCTAGAATATCATTCAAAACATAAACTTGAGTTGCAAATCTAGTTTTTGAGCCCATATTCATCTTTTTGCCACCTCTGGAATAAAGTTCTTTCCAAAGTTTATTACCAACAAAAGCAACAGCAACAGTTTTAGCGTCATCAAGTAGATCTTTCAATTCTTTAATATCAAAAATTGTAAATTTAATGCATGTGTGTTACATCTAATTGTGATTAGATTTGGAAATGACTTGGCCATAATATTCTGTAATGAAATCATATTTGATGCACCATCAGTACAAAAGCAATTGATCTTTCTTAACACTCCGTGATGTAATAATTGCAAACTATCTTTGTTTACAAATTTTTCAATATATCTAGCTTGTGATATTTCAATTGAAGTGACTCTACATACACCACCCAGATTGATTGCCCCAACAGCCCATTTTAGCAGCTGCTGGTATATCCCCACAAATATTCAAGATATGTGCCTTCAGAATAAACTCATCTTTACCAGGTATTGAAAACTTGATCCCATTGGTTGATAACTCCTTTAAGTCTCTAATTAATGGATATAAAAAAGTTCCCCAATTCTTCTTAATTTTCAAACTTGGAATGGCCATCGATTGATTCGATTCATCATCACTAATTTTTTCTGAATGATCCTCACCTTCATTTAAATCATAGTCTATTCTTTGATTGAGTGATGAATTTGTCCATCATTAAGCAACTTTATATGAGTAATTGTTAATAGAAATATATAACTAACAAAAGATAAAAATAAGTTTGAATTTCTTGAATGATTTGAAGAAAAGTAATGGATTGTTTTATCGGTTTCAAGAGTTTCATAACCATATTGAAAAAAATAAAACTGAAAAATATCAAAAATTCCAGCTGAATAGCTATGATTCATTCTTTTGGGTTGCTTACAGTTTCTGTATATTTCAAATTACATTTGATTAAAGAAGAGTTCCGTTCATTATAACTAAATTTAAGTTTTTCAAAGTTTTTCACTGACACCATGAACTTTGAAAGAATCAAATAAACTGTAAGATTTGGTATTGTTATCTCTTAGCTTGTTTAACCAATTTAAAAAATTTGTGTTATTTTCATTATCTTCTTTAAGTCTGATACATTTTGTTAATTTACTTACAGAGTGATAACCTTCTGTAAAATATTGTTCACATAGACGACCAACCAACATTTTACTTTATAATATCTTTATAGTTTTACTTTATACTCAAATTTAATTTATAAGATATGACAATTAATTAATTTATAAAAAGCAAGTAAACAATATACAATAATAGTAATACGATGTACTATAATTGTACAATCTATAAAACAAAAAAACATAGTAAATAACAACAATCTAAAAAAGTAACAACAAAAGTCTATGAATCAATTTTTATTCTTCTTGAATAAATTCTTTAAAAATCCACCACCATTATTATTATTTGATTTAATCTTTAAATTTAAACCAAATCCAAAAAATGTAAAAAAAATATTAAAAAAAATAAATCCAATAATAATACCAAAATTAATCATCACTTTATTATATTGAATATTTAAACTATCTAAAAATTCATCACCAACTTTATAAGTACAATAAGAACATAATTGAGTATCATTTGAATTTAAATAACCACCATTTAATAATATATGATCATTCATAAATTCACCACAAGTTAAATTAGTTGGTGGTAATAACATTGCAAATTCAGATGATGAACATTCAACTTTTCTATTATGAAATAATATACTTAATAAAGATTTTAAAAACCAAGTGAATGGAGATTCATAATAAACAGCATATTTCCAAAATTTTGGAATTAAATCAAATGGTTGTAAAGCACCACAAAAAACAATCAAAAATGTAACTAATAAATTATCTAATATATTACAAACCATAAAATTTGGTGAAATATAAAGTATTAAAATAGCAAATGACACATAATAACATTGAAATAATATTGAATAAAATAAATAAAATAAACCAGTTTTTGATGATTCAGTTTGAATTGACCAAGTATAATAAAATGTTAAAAATGATAAAGTTGAAAATATAATTGCAATTAAAATTTCTAATAAAATTTGTGATAATGGTAAACAAATAAAATTAAACATTTGAAATTCTTTTAATTCATATAAAATTTTATCAAAATTACATCTTTCTTGAATTTGATCAATTAATGGAGCTGAAATTGCTAAAATCATAAATATTGCAAACATTGAAGATTGTAATGATGAAATTGAATGATCAACTTTAAAAAATGTAAAACCAACAAATAATCCTGAAACTATATATAAACTAACTTTTGATAATAAATAATGATGATTTCTAATTAATTCTTTATATGATCTATAAAAGACAACTAAAAACTTTTGTAAAAATGATAATTTTGATCTTTTAGCAACTGAATCGTTACTATTTCCAAATGATTTTTCATTAATATAAGTTGGTATTTTATTTAAATCAATTTTTAATTGTTTATATTCTAATGAATTTAACCAAATTTCATTCCAATCAATATTTTCATAATTCATTAAATCAATTATATAATCAGCAACATTTTCAAATTCATTACATGATCTAATATTATCATTTTTATATTTATTAAAATAATTTAAAATTTCTGAAATTTCACCAAAATAAGTTTGAAATCCATTTTTTTTTAATAATAAAATTTTATTAAATTGATTAATTAAACTTGGTGATGGTTGATGAATTGTACATAAAATTGAAATTTTTGTATTTAAACATAAATTTTTTAAACATTTAATTATATTAAATGATGAAATATTATCTAAACCTGAAGTAATTTCATCAATGAATAAAATATCAGGTTTACTCATTAATTCAATACCTAAACTAACTTTTTTAATATTTTCTAATGATAAACCTTTAATTTGAAAATATTGTAATTCAAATAAATCTAAAATTTTTAACATTTTATCAATATAATTTTTATCAAATGATAATTTATCATGAATTTTTGAATATATAGTTAAAGTTTCTCTAATTGTTAATTCATTAATTAATAAATCATTTTGTTTAACATAACCAATTGAACCTAAATTAATTGATCTAATACCACTTAAAATTAAACCAGATTTAAATCTATTTGATAATGTATTTAATAAAGTTGTTTTACCAGCACCTGATGAACCCATTAATGCAATTAATTCACCTTTTAAAATATATCCATTGATTTTATTTAATAATATTTTATTATCATTTAAACCAAATGATAAATCATCCCATTTATTAGCATAATTAAATAAATAATTTTTATCATTTAAATTAATTAATTCATTTTTATCATTACCAATTAATAATTCTTCATCAAAAGCAGTTTTACTACTCATTGAACTTAATTCACTTGAATCATCAAAATTCTTAATATATTTTTTATATTTATTAATAATTAAAGTAATTGGTTTAAAAGTTGAATTACCATTAGTCATACAAATTTCAACACCAATAAATTCAATAATGAAAAATCCAATCATAAAACCAATTAAAATTCCAAAATTTCTCCATAAATGATCATATGAATAACCAAATGATTTATCTAAATAATCATCACCTAAAACATAATCATTACCAATTGTAGCACCTAACCAAGAACAAACTCTATTTTGACCAGTTAAACTAGAATAAAATGAATTACCATTTGGAATCATATTTGAACAATCCATTCTTTGATCATGCATTTGAATAACTAATAAAGATTCAAATGAATAACGTAATGGATTTAACCAACATAACCAATATTTAGACCAATTTGGCATATGTTCATATTGAATCACATATGTAGCATAAATTGCAACCCATAATAAAAGTAAACCAGAAAGACTTGAAGCAAGTGCAATATCAGGTGAACATCTAGCTATTGTATGAAACAATTGATTAATTATGAAAACATTAAATAATAAGAATAAATAAGTTTGAAAGAATTTTGTTGCAGTTGGATTAAACCCAATTAAGAAATAAATTATAATTAAAAAAATTAAAATTATAATTGATTTAAAAATAATATCAGAAATTAAATCAGTTATTGATTCAATTGAAGGTTTATAAAATTTTAAAATTTTTGATTGTTTTTGAATAATTAATGAATTACCAAAATTTTTATTAATTTCATTAACTGCTGTAAAACAAAATAATAATAACCAAAAATAAATAACTGAACCTCTTGAAAATGAACCTATTGTATTTTCTTTTAATCTTAAAAATAATGTACCAATACAAATACTTAAAAATACTAATGAAAATAATTGTAAAATATAATATAATATATTTTTATAATTATTAAGTGTATTTCTCCAAAGACAATAATAAAATTGTTTAAAATAATTTAAATGATATATTGTTTTCAATTTCTTATTATTATTAACGATATCATCATTATTGTTTTTAAAATCAATGATATCATTAGTTAATTCTTTATATTCATCTGAATCTAACCAACAATTATGAAAATCAATTGGATTTAAAGGAATAATGCTATTTGAATCAATAAATTCATCATCAACTAATAATTCTAATTTTTCATTTTTTGAAATAGCATCATCTAAAATCATATCAACAAATTCCATTGTTGTAAGTCTATTATCTTTTTTAACATAACCTAATTTTTTAAAATAAGATTCTAAATCTGATAAATGACCAAAATAAATTTCATAACCATTATAGATAACTAAAGCTTTATCAAACAATTCAATTAAAGGTTGAGAACCTTGATATAAAGTTAATAAACATATTTTATTATATTTTAAACATAACTGATTTTTTAAAAATTTAATAAAATTAAAAGCAGTTGAAGAATCTAAACCTTTAGTTGAATTATCTAAACAATAAATTGAAGAATTTGTAATTAAAGTTTCTAATAAGGATAATCTACGTCTTTCACCACCTGAGATACCTTTAACGATTTCATCATTATCACCAACTCTAGTTGATTTAGTATGTAACATTTCAAATTCATTTAATAACTCATCAATTAATTGATCTTGATCTTGATTTTTTAAATTTGATTGAATACAATTTAAACCGAATTTTAAAGTTTGATAAACGGATAAATAAGGAAAATGATTATCAGAACCATCATTTAATACCAATTGATTTTTATAATTTATATTTGAATATTTAATTGAATCATTTGTTGCATTTGAAACTTCATTTAATAAAATTGAATTTGAATTTTTTGGTCTACCAAATATAATACATAATTCACCTGGATTTAATAATAAATTGATTTGATTTAATATTTTAATTTTGTTTTTCTTTAATTTGAATAAATTCTTAAATAAATTTGAAGTGATTAAATTATAACCGAATAAAGTAGAAGAAGGATTAATTGATTGTTCAGGTTGAATTGATTTATTGGTGTATTCTATTGTTAAGTTGTCTATACAGACAGCAGAGTCTGACGCTGTGAATAACGAGTCCATTGCCATTGATAACACATAAAGAAGAAGAAGGCGTTGCCCTTTTCCAGGTGGCAAAAACAAAAAACAGGGAACAGTGTTGTTTTTATAACTTTTCTACAGGGCACATGCAAATTACAAAATAGCAACCGCACGCCGCACACAAGCCACAGAGCCACACGCCCGCTTTTTAGGTTTCCTCGGCACAAATTCGGCAATTTGATTTCAGTTGATCCAGTACAACTACAACTACAACAACTACAATTTAAACAAGTACTAATGATATGATGTTCATACAGTACCAATGTACTGTCGATCAAACTCTTAACGCTTTGATGAGTAACATGAGTTGTGAACTTACGAAGAAAGCCACCAACTTGTGGGAACGGTATAAACTACTATAAAGTGTACCTGTCCCAATACTGGCGGAGATAATTATATTTATGGAATTATCTCCGCCTCGTCTAAAATTAGTTTTTCGTGATCTCTTAACAATGTTATAACATGTATTTAAACAAACAACTATTCCTCTTTTTACTACAACTTCACAAAATGTATCAATATCATTATCACAACAGCTACAACTACTACTACTACTACTACTACTACAATTTCTCAAAATGTTTATGACTAAATCTCAATTACTTACAATCGCTTTATTCACATTAAATAAAGTGTCTGCAACTACAACTTATGATGACGAACCTACATCTACATTTGATACCTATGAACCAACCTCAACAGCAACAACATTATTAGAAAATGATCCAGAATATACATCATGTTTTGAAGACTATGGAGATGATATTGGATCAACAGCTGATTGCTTAAATGAAGTTTTTGAAAGTGGTTTATTTGATAATGCAGAAGGTGAACCATGTTCATCTAATTTATTAACTGTTTGTTTAAGTGATGGTACATCATTAGTTTGTATGGGCGATGAATGGATGTCAAGTGATGGTGCTACATGTAAAGCAATTTATCAAAATGATTATATTTATATTGAAATTGATGATGGGTTTGCTAATACTGCTTATGAATTAGGTGAAGCTGATGAATATTTAACAACTACTACATTAGGATACGATGAACAATACTATACTGCTTATGGTTATGAAGCTACAGCAACTACAGATCCAATTGAACCAACAGCTACTTCTTTAACTGATTTAGAAAATGATTCAACTTATACTTCTTGTTTTGTAGATTATGGTGATGATATTGATCAAACAACAGATTGCCTAAATGATGTCTATGGAAGTGGTTTATTTGATGATGCTGAAGGTGAATCATGTTCACATGAATCATTAACTGTTTGTTTAAGTGATCATTCATCATTAATTTGTCAGGATGGTGTTTGGGTTCTAACTGATGGTATTACTTGTAGAGCAATTGTTTATGAAGATGATTATATTTTTATTCAAGTTGATGGTACTGATATTCCAGCTTATAAATTAATTGGTTCTGATGATAGTTATAGTACTACTTTATTTGATGAAGAACCATCAACTGCTACATATGATGATGATGATATTATTGTTAGTTCTGTTTCTTTAACTCCTGGTAATATGAGACCTACATTTACTGAAAGTTATTAGATAACTATATAGATTTGTGTTTTTGTTTTGTATTATTATATTTTGTATTATTTAATTGTATATTATTATGTTTTATTAACTTTAGAAATAGAAATAGCTTTTTATAAAATCTTTATCACTTAGTACTCATTTTAGAGCAAAATTACGTCCGCATTAGGAAAGCACTTCGCTCAAAAACAAAAACAAAAAAATCAACTTTCTATTCCTATGATTCTTCTTCACCACCAACAATTAATCCATCGATTATCCCTATGAATATTAAAGCTCATGAAGTTCATAGCTCTATAATGTTGTCATGACTTTCACCTCATCGATTATCTAATAATAACTTATTTTTAACTCTGCTGGGGCACGTTAATATATTCCTGGGCTGGGATAGGTGAACACATTTAAATCACCTTTATTTTTACTTCAACTTACTTGCTCATATCAAATTATATAAATAGCAATGTTTCCCAGTTCACCCTTTTCCTTAATTGTTTCCAACAACAATATATTAACCTAACCCAAACCATCATTTAAAATGAAATACCAACTATTATCCACACTCGTTTTATTAGCTTCAACTACTTTTGCCTCAAAACAAATCACTAGTTCAGCTTCAATCAGTTCATCATCAATTGCAAGTCATTCAATCAGTTCAGCTCATTCAAGTTCAACATCAGTTACAAACAGTACATTACCAGAAGATAATTCATCATATACAGCATGTTTTGAAAAAACAGATATTGATTCACAAGTTTCATGTTTAAATTCAGTTTTTTCAAGTGGTACATTTGATAATGCATCAGGCGAAAGTTGCACAATTGAAGGATTATATATTTGTGATTCAAATGGTGATGCATTAAGTTGTACAGGTGGTACTTGGGTTACTCATTATGGTGGTGGTTGTGAAGCTTATTCTGATGATGGCGATGTTTATATTACTTATGCCGATGAAGAAATTTATGATGAATTACAATCTTCTTTAGATGCTGTTTATGATGCTAGTACTGTTGTTTCAAATGGTTCTTCATCTTATTCAAAAGGTTATGCTTCTGTTAGTCATGTTAATGTGTCTTCTGCTGGTGCTGTTGGTGGATTTAATTCTTCTTCATTGAGTTTTACTTCTACTTTAGCTTTGATTATTGCTGTTTGTTTTGGATTAATGTAAAATTTAGAGAGTTATTGTTGTTGTTGTTTATTTATTCAAATTTAATTTAATTTAATTTAATCATTTTTCTGTTGTTTGTTTTGCATAATTTGTTTTATTAATGCTGTACCATATATATTTGTGTGATGAATAAATGGATTATAATATATTGATGATTGACTAAGTTGATAGTAATTGTTTAATAGTTTACCTACTTGACTTGTACGCTCACTGCTCATCAAGAAACAGCCTAAAGACTAAACAAAAAAATAAAAAGACTGTTTTTTTTTCTTCAATATTACCAACAGTAATAATACATAGATTATTACTATTCCAGTTCATAGCCCATATGGTATCATAAGTTTAAGTTATAAGGTATATAGCTAAAATCAACTACGGTACTCTTACTTCATCTAATTATAGTTCATTAGTTAAATCAAAATCGTTACGTTGGCAATTTCATACTCTGGGCTGGGATAGGTGATATTTCATTATACCTGTTTTCCAAGAGTTTTACTTTTTCAACTTTTTTCACTGTTATTCATTCATACCAGCGTATATAAATATTAATATGTTTTCCTGTTTATCCCTATAGCTTTAACTTATTTCCAATATCAATATTGATCATAATTGAAAATTAAATACCAGTTATTACTATCAACACTCGTTTTATTAACTCCAAATGTCTTTGCTATTAAACATCATGCTAAACATTACTTCAAAGCTGTAACTTCTGCTACTGATGCTGCTGTAACCTCTACTGTCATTGAGTCTGCTGATATAAGCTATGCAGACATTACTTCTGCTGCTACTATAGATTCTGATATTACTGCTTCTTCTCCTTCAAGCTCTACATCAACAATTACAAACGGTACATTACTAGAAAATGATGCATCATATACAGCATGTCTTGAAAAGACTGATGCTGATTTACAAATGTCATGTTTGAATTCAGTCTTCAAAAGTGGTATATTTGATAATGCATTTTATGAAAAATGTACAACTTATGGATTGTATGTTTGTGATTCAACTGGTGGTCCATTATCTTGTATGGGTTCTTATTGGGTTAGTCATGCTGGTACAGACTGTGCTGCTTATTCTGAGGATGATGATGTTTATATTAGTTATTCTGATTCTGGTACAGGGGAAACAGAGACTTCTTTAGATGCTGTTTATGATGCTACAGCTACTGGAGATTCATCTGTTAGTCAAGTTGATGTAATTTCTTCGGCAGGTGCTGTTGGTGGTTTTGATTCTTTTTCATTGAGCTTGACTACATCTTTAACTCTAGTTATAGCTGCTTGTTTAGGATTGATGTAAAACTTAGTGAATCATTACTATTTATTCAATATTTTTGATTATCATTATTATGTTTTTAGTTCTTTTTTTCAAATATGAATATAAATTGTTTTATTATTAAGTACTTTGTTTACATATCATTAATATATAGCTAGAGATAGTTTATTGTTGATCAAATATAGAGACTGGTATTACATTGCGCTTCCAAACCACCCATAATTTGTTTGTTTTTGTTTGTTGTACGTTTTGTTTTTGGGTTTTTTTTTTCAGATTCTTTGATATAACATTTACATTGTTAAAAACTTAAAGTAGAGAGTGTAGAGTCATAATCAGGAATCTAGAATCAATATAAATAGTAGCTATGGTAAAGAATGAGCCCGATGAGCTCAGCTTGAGGCTTAAACGGAAAACAGTCCCATGAGCTGGGGACTTTGTCATCTCAGCCAACTATATAAGAGGTCAATGATATCCACTTTCAATATCAAATGTAATTACAATCATGTAATTTCAAACAACATAAATAATAATCCTCAACTTATCATACAAACTAATGTTATCTCAAACTTTACTTACATTTATTGCACTTTCTTTATCAACAGTCACAGCCTATCAAGATGGACCTGTTGAAAAGGATATTACTGTTATTGCTACAGTTTATGCCTTTGCTGGATCAAATGAAACTTCATCAAGTACTCCTGCTGCTTCTGTTTACTCTAGTCCTTCAAGTTCATTAGTTTATTCAGATTCTTTGGTTTCTTCTTCTTCAAGTTCACCAGGTACAATAGTTTACTCTAGTACTTATATTCCTTCATCAAGTTCTTCAAGTTCATCAAGCTCTTTTAGTTCTTTGAGTTCATCAAGCTTATTAAGTTCATCAAGTTCATTAGGTTATTCAACTTCTTATATCTCATCAATATCAGCTTCAAAATCAAAATCAAAATCATCATCAACAGAATCTTCTACTTCTAGTAAATCTACTTCAACATCAGAAACAACTTCATCTGCAGATGATTCATCATCTTCATCTGTTTCAACAGCTGGTGTTGGATCAGTTGATTATCCTTCTGTTGCTTTAGGTGTTGCATTTATTGCTGCTTTATTATAAGTGTAATTACTACTTTTTTCAGTAATTTAATTACTATTTAATTATCTTTTTTTCTTTAAAGAGATTCTTTGTATATGTGATATTCTTATTGCTTTTTTTATTGTATATTTTATTCTTTCTTTAATAATTTTTTAATTTTTAATTGATAATTTAACTCTATCACCTTAATTCAAGTAATCGATTCTTTTAGTCTTTCTTCATTTCTTTTTTGTTAATTAATTTATATTTAATTTGTTGTAAAGGGGTTTTCGATGTGATTCAAAATAACTTTTGATTTTTCATGTTTCTTTTTTCTATTGGTAGCATGCATGTTCCTGTACCAAGTGCAGCTACAACAGTAGTATAGCGGTTAGTTACTCTTTTCATACAATAAACCTTTTCTTTTTTCAGTTATAATTTATAAACTATTGAAACTGGTAATTACATATCACTTTAATTCTTTAATTAAACTGGCTAGAATACACTTTTTTGATTCTTCAAAGTAAAATTCTGACTGGTATTCAATGATATAAAAACTCAAAGAAATCCACTTTTATTCAAATTACAATCCATGTGGTTCTCTAATAATCAATAACCTCCAACAAAAAGCTCATACAAATACTATTATAACCATGTTATCTCAAACTTTACTCACATTCTTTACATTTACATTAGCTACAGTTTCAGCACAATCATCGATATCTATAACTGAATCTACTTCTGAAGATATTACTTTAACTAAAGTTCTTACTGTTTATTCAACAATTTCAAATTCAGCTTACTCAAATTCAACAACTAATGTCACTTCATCATCTTCTGCTGTTTCAACTGCTGGTGCTGCTGATTCTTTTGGTTATCCATCAGTTGCCTTAGGTGTTGCTTTTGTTGCTGCTTTACTATAATTAACTTATTATCTTTTACTCTTCTACCGTCATTATTGTATAACTTTTTATATTTTATTTAATTTAATGAATTTTAACTAAGATATTCATATAATAGCTGTATTAAAATAAAGACATGATTATATACTGTAATCCCAATTCCCAATATAAATCCCAGAAAGATTTATCCCGCGCCGCATTGCCCACAATGCCAAGTTTTTGGGACTGTGTGCGGCTCTGCCCAAGTCTATCTTTTTTCCGAATTATTTTTAAAATCATGTTAATACAAGCTGATAGCTATACTATAGCAATATAAAGTAAACATGGACGGTATACATGCAAAGAGAATGGCTGAGTAGAGTAGACATCTGATTATGGGATTTGAGTCCCACTCTGTCATTTATTCCCAATGGCAACATATCTCATTTAAAATGGATCTGAGATGCCCTTTATTAATTTACATTTTGGATATGTTAAGTTATTTTGAAATATAGTATCAATACTAAAAAAAAAGATTTTTTTAAATATTAAAAGTTATATCAATCATGATGATGAAATTACCTTTGATTACCCTTGGTTTATTTTGCTTAAGCGTGTCAGCAATAACTTCATCAACAAGAAGTTCTTCAATAGCAACAGCAACAACAACAACAACAAATTCAACTGAATTAACCAGTTCTTCAACTTTATTTGAGTATAATCCAACTTATACAGCTTGTTTTTCAGACTATGGTAATGATACTGAATCAGAAACAAATTGTATTAATTCAGTTTTTAAAGATGGTACTTTTAATCCTGCAGGAAATGAATATTGTTCATTAAATGGATTAACAGTTTGTTTAGAAGATGGGTCTGCATTAGAGTGTATTTATAATTTATGGTTGTCTTTAAGTGGTGGTCAATGTAGTGCTGTTTATCACAATGATTCTATTCAAATTGGAATTGTTATATTTCCATATCCAGATGACGATGAAGATACTATGACAGTGTACTATACAGGTGACCCTAATCTAATTATTAGTTCTATGGCTGCTTCATCATCTTCAGCAGCAGCTCTTTCAACTGCTGGTGCTGGTTATAATTATGTTAAGAATGATAATATTGGTTATCTATACGTTGCCTTAGGTTTTGCTTTTGTTTCTACCTTACTATGATTAATTCAATCTTTGTCGTCTTCTTAAAGGGAAAATATTATTTCTATAATTGTTACTATTAATTAGTTTTGTATATTTATTTAATGGATTTTAATTAATAATGTTAATTCATATAGTAGAATCAAAATCATATGAAATCCGCGCCGCATATCCCATATTTTCTTAAGTATGCGGCGCTTTACGGCTTAGCAGCTCACCTGCCGTTCCCGATTTTTTTTTTTAATCGATATCATAGATTTACCAGTCCCTGGTGTATTTGTTCAACTTGCTGACTTCCGCAGTTTCCAACGTTTCCAACCTATCAATGATTATAAAGGATCCAAAATGCCCTTTTTTCTTTCTTAACTTTGGATATGCTCAAGTTCTTTTGAAATCTTAATTAATAATTACTAAAAGAAAAAGACTTGGCTTGATTAACATGATAAAATTACCTTTGATTACATTTGGTTTACTTTGTTTAACAGTTTCTGCTAAAAAAGCATCAAAGACAACTAATGATGATGAATATGATGGTACAAGTTCAACATTACCAGAAAATAACCCATCTTATACAGCTTGTTTATATGGATCTGGTGATGATTTGGGTGAAGCAACAACCTGTTTAAGTAATGTTTTTGAAGAAGGTATATTTGATGATGTTTTAGGTGAAGATTGTACTTATAATGGATTAACTGTTTGTACAAGTGCTGGTTCTGCATTAGAATGTCTTGATAATGTTTGGAGTTCAATACCTGGTTTAAATTGTACTGTTACTTATCAAAATGATTATATGTATATTGAAGTTGCAAATTATGAAGATGAAGATACTGCTACTACTGGTTATTATCCAGGAGAACCTGATGAAATTTATAGCACTACTACATATGAATTTGATAATTATTTTCTAACAGTTACTGATGGTTATACAGATACAGATTATGACTCAACTGCAACTACAACTTCAGAAGATTCAAGTGAAACAACTGCATCATCAACATTAATACAAGATAATCCATCATATACTGCTTGTTTCCAAGATAATGAAGATGATGCTTCAGCTGCTTCTGATTGTCTAAATGATGTCTTTGATAGTGGTGTTTTTGATTATGCAAGTGGTGAACCATGTATCGAAGACAATTTATATGTTTGTGACTCTTATGAAACTCCTATTTATTGTTATGATGGTATTTGGGTTGCAATAACTTCTGGTGAGAATTGTCAAGCTTATAATGAAAGTGATTATATATTTATTAGTTATGATGATTTATTTTCTGATGAAACCTATGTAAACCATGGTGAATCTAATGAGTTTGCAACATCTTCTTATGATGAAACTGTTATTGCTTCAACTGCAGATTATTATGATGATATTAGTGAAACATCAACAAATACATTATTAGAAAATGATCCATCTTATACAGGTTGCTTTTATAATTATGGTGATGATGTTGGATCGGCCACAGATTGTGTTAATTCTGTTTTCCAAGATGGTGTTTTTGATTATGGTGAAGGTGAAGAGTGTACTTCAAATGGATTAACAGTTTGTACAAGTGATGGTAATGCCTTACTTTGTATTGAAAATACTTGGATTGCTCTATCAGGTAATAATTGTACTGCAGTTTATGAAGATGATTATATTTACATTGAAATTCTTGAAGATCAATTAGATGATTCAACAGTGACTGATTATTATCCAGGAGAAGCTGATGAAATTTATAGTAGTACTACATATGATTATGTTGATCCAGATGCAACTACTAGTGATTATTATACAAGTACAGATAATTACTATGATTATTCAACTGCAACTACAACTTCAGAAGATTCAAGTGAAACAACTGCTTCTTCAACTTATATAGAAAATGATCCATCTTATACAGCTTGTTTTGAAGATTATGGAGATGATATTGGATCAACAGCTGATTGTTTAAATGAAGTTTTTGAAAGTGGATTATTTGATAATGCTGAAGGTGAACCATGTTCATCTGATTATGAATTAGTTTATGTTTGTTTAAGTGGTGGTACATCATTAATGTGTATGGGTAATGAATGGATGTCAGTAATGTCATATGATGGAGCTTCATGTAAAGCAGTTTATCAAAATGATTATATTTATATTGAAACTAATGATGGTCTTTCAGATATTGATTATAATTTTGGTGAAGTTGGTGAATTTTTAACCAGTACTGCATTATCATATTATGATTCTGCTACAGCTACATCATATCCAACAACCAGTACATCATAGTTTATAGATATTGTTTTTGCTCTTTAAATTATATACAGTACGTGTATTTTTACTATTAGATATTAATTGTATTCTCTTTCTAAATATTATTTTTGTAAATACCTAGCTCATAAAAAAATGTTAAAAATGTTAAAAATGTTAAAAATGTTAAAAATGTTAAAAATGTTAAAAATGTTAAAAATGTTAAAAATGGGCTCGGAGCCTCGGTCCAAATTGGGAAGATTTTTGTGGGCGTATTTGGGACAGTTTTTAAGAACAAGTTCAGCTTAATAAGAAAGATACAATCCATAGAAATACTAAGTTCAAATGTTCAAAGTGTTTACGGCTACAGACTGACAAGATTAATGATGGTGAAACTTCCATTGATTATCGTTACATTATTGAGCTTGGTAGCCCATGCAACAACAACAAGTTCAACAAGTTCAACAAGTTCAACAAGTCTAACAAGTCTAAAGGCAACAACAAGTTCATCAAGTTCAAAAACAACAACAAGTTCATCAAGTTTAAAATCATCAACAAGTCACAAAAGCTCAACAGCAACAACAACAACTTCTAGTTCAACAAGTACTTCAACTTTATTGGATCAAGACCCTGATTATTTAGCATGTTTTAATGAAACTGATACCACATCACAAGCTAGTTGTTTAAATGAAATATTTCAGACTGGATTATTTGATGATGCAGAAGGTGAATCATGTTCTTATCCTTATATATATGTTTGTGATAGTGAAGGTAATGGTTACCAATGTTCAGATTCTAATTATATTGAATCAACCGTTGAGAATCCTAATTGTACAGCTTTTGATTATTATGGAACACTTTTGATTAAACTAGAATCTAATAGTACATATTTTTATTATTCTTCACCTGATCAAGTTGATGATGCTATTGAAGCAGAAGAAGGAACACAAACTTCTTCATTAACAAGTTCAAGTGCAAGTCCAACTTCAGTTTTATTACAAGATGATCCAGATTATAGAGCATGTTTTAATGCGTACAATAGCACCTTCAACGATACTATATTAGTTGATTGCGTCAATGATGTTTTTGATAGTGGTGTATTTGATGATGCCGAAGGTGAAGAATGTACTTTAGTTGCATTAACAGTTTGTGATAGTGAAGGGTCACCATATGAATGTATTGAAGGTTCATGGACATCAATTCCAGGTTTTAACTGCTCTTTTGAACTTTATAGATCATTGGCTGGTGGGATGTTTGTAATTGAAGCTATAGAATACTTTAATACCACTGAAACTGATGATAAGGATGATATCATTGATATGTATACAAAATATTTTTATGCTGATGAAGATCAAATTTCAACAACTACAACTTATTTAGATATTGCATCAGAAACAAATGATTTAGATAGTACTAGTACGGCAGTTAATGTTAATGTATCATCATCTGATTCTTCTTCTTCTTCTTCTGCTGGCGCAGAAGGTAGTTTCAAGTCATTTACATTATATAGTTTTTCATCATTTGTCACTTTCATAATTGGTTTAGCATTAATATGAATTGACTGTTTTATTTACAAAAGCCAACATTCTTTTACTAGTTCTTTCATTTTTCTAGGTTTTCAATACTGAGTCCGGAGTTCACACTCACGAGAGTCCCGTGATACCAAAACCGGATTATGTATCAATTTCTGTATATTTTTCTCTTATTCTACTTAATACCTAAAACCAGCTTATTTTGGTTGTATATCTTCTCCAAGGTACTTCCACCCCAGAACCCAACAAACACAAAGACTAGATAAGTATGTTGTTGGGGATCAAGTTCATCTGACTGATCACTGAGCCTTGTTAATTCATGGCCAGTCATCAAATTATTAACAATCATTAACTAAAACAACAGATGATCAAACAATTGATTCTGTTCAGAGTCAAACAATAATGCCTTTAGAGCTAGCTATCAACAAAGCAACATCAACAGAGCTAGTTGAAGATGATTATGGTTTATTATTCGATGTGGTTGATTTAGTCAAATTGAATCCTGATGAATATACTTCAAAATCAATCAAATTAATTAAACTTAGATTAAAGACAAACAATGAAAATGTTATATTAAGATCAATTACATTAGTTGATGTCCTAGCTGAAAATTGTGATGATATGATGAAATTTGAAATATCAAAAGTTAAATTCATTAATTACTTATTAAAATTGATCTTTAAAACAACAATAAATCAAAATATTAAATATAAATTAATTAAAGAAATTTATAAATTAAGTATTTCATTCAAAAATAATGATTCATTAAAGAATATGTCTGATACTTTTAAGAAATTGGCTGATTATCCATTAACTAAAGATTTATGTGAACAAGCGATTAACGAAATTGATTCAAATAACAATAGAGTTAAAGATGAAGAAGAAGAAGAAGAAGAGGAACTGAAAAAAGCAATTGAATTATCATTAAATCAAACTCAAACAATCAAACCAGATCATCCACCTATCTCTTTTTCACCATTATCATCATTGATTCTTAATTCAACTGATTCAATTGAACAATCTGATAAAAAACAAATTGATACTGTATTAGATGATAAATTATCTAAAGTGATCATAGTTAAAGCATTATATGATTTAATAGATGAAGATATTAACATGTTATCATTTAATAAAGATGATTTAATGGCAATAATCAAACCAATTGATGATAAATGGGTTTATGGAGCATTAGTTTCAAATGGTAGATTAGGTTTAATACCAATTGATTATATTGATCAAGTATCAGAATTTAAAGAAAAACAAGAATTAAATAAGATTTATAAATCATTATTAAATTCATTATCAATGAACATTGATGTATTTATATCTAAATTAAATGATTTAAAATTAGAATTAAATAATAATTTAAATAATATTAAAAATGAAAAAAATATTCATAATTATTGTGAATTAAATAAAATTTTTAAAAATGTTTTAAATTCATTTGATTTAAAAATATTAGAATTGGGGCTTATAGAAAAAAATATTGATTCAAGTATTGAATTATACAATAAATTGACTAATCAAGTTAATACTAATGTCATTATATCTGATGATGAAAGTTTATACAGTTCACATGATTCAGATAACTTAGAAATTGTTCATTTAAATGATTCAAATAATACAACTCATTCAAATAATCCAAATGATTCAAATAAATTAAGTCATCATCTTCCAGATATGGATATGCATAATGAACAATCAGCTAATTCAGAAATTTCAGATATAATAAATATTTATCATATTACAAAAACTACTTCTGATTTAAATCTACCACATACTATTGATATACCTACACCTACATCTACAACCATTAAACAACAACATAGAGAAACCACGAGTCTTATATCTAAGGATTTAGAGAAATCTGAAGATACAGAATATTCATTTGTATTCTATTTAGTTTTCATTTGTATCTTCTTTGCTTTATTTCATGATGTTCTTTCTATATTTATTAGTCATTAAAATACTCTTTTTGATATTTATTTTTGAAAACAAATTATGAGAAGAGAGTCTCTTAATTATACGAATAAATGTAAATTATTTAAGTTTAATATAAATGATATCTATTTAAATCAATGTAACATCAGTAACATAATTCAAAATTCCACAATCTTTAATCAAATCATTTATTTCTAAAACTTGTAAATGCACTTTGGTTCTAGAAATATCAAAACTCAAATGTCTACCAATTATCCAAAGATTATAAACTTCTCCATCATAATGATTGGGAACTTCATTGAACCTTATTTCTGATATTTCAAAAATCGATAGGTTATGTGGTAATTTATCATCAATTTGTAAATTGATAGAAGCAGGATAAACAAATTTGGAAATTATTTTATTACCTACATCATCATACTCATAAATATTTGTCTTATCACCAAATAATAATTTCAATTCTTTTAATCTTGGAAACTTGAAAGCCTTAACATGTAGATCTTTGTAAGGAATTATAATGCTGAGACTTGATAAATTAGGAAAACAGGCAGTCATACTATCAATAATTGAGTTAACTTGATCCATGAGTAAATTAGATAAATCGAACTTAATACTTCTCAAATTTGGAAAAGTTCTATTTAAAAGAGTTTCAACTGAAATATATGATTCAATACTTTCTAAACTTAACGGTAATTTATTAAGATTGAAATATGTTCCTAAGGTATTATCAACTGAGGATTCAGTTTCACTTGAGAGTTCAGTTAAGTTAACCAATGATGAGAGATCAATTTCATATACAGGATTGCTGAATGCGTCAAGACTTAAAGAAGTAATTGAAACTGGTAATGAATTAATGAAAGATTGTAATTCTTTAGTGGGAGGTGAGGAAAGTAATAATTCAATTGATCTTAATCTACTAAAATTATACGAAAGATGTGGAAAATCGTTTTTATAATTGCCCAAGTTTGGTTCGTCTATATCATCCTCTGAAGAATACTGAAAGGAAATTAAACTCTTTGGTAGTTTCATAACGGCTAATTTATTTGAAGGGAACCAACAATAATGTAAATCTAAATCGATAATGGAATCTGATAATGATTGTAAACAGTCTGAATGAATCTCGGAATCCTTAATTCTAAGAGATTTTAAATTTGTAAATCCTGTTAATGATCCAACATTTACACATATCAATGTTAGATTTTGGATGTTTGGCAGATGAAAATCAGAGAAATATAACATTTTGTCTTCACGCTTCATACCTGAACTAATTGTTAATGTTTTAATCGATTTTAATTTTCTTAATAGTAAAAAGTCAAACTGTAGTATATACTCTATGGAAACCCATAAATATAAATTCTCAAGAGTTGAACCAAGTAAGCCCAACTTTTGGAAATTATACGTAACGTCAGAATAACTTCCACAATTAACAATATTAGTACCAGTTACCAATATTATGCCATAATCATTCTTCAAATGCTTCCCCATAGTTCCGACCCATTTCAATGTATCGTCTGAATAACTTGAAATATCATATAGAAGGTCCAATCGAATACTTTTAAGTGCAGTTGGAAACTTAGAAGGAAATAATGTTCTATCCTTTATAAATTCAGTAAAATCATTAGAAATTTCAATTGTTAGTTCTTTTAAATTTTTGAAACGATAAATCTCATCGACATGTTCCATTGTTGTCCATCTTCTTATATTTGATAAAACTATTTCAAATGATTCTCTCTTGATAATATCATTTAATGATAAAGAATAAAAAGGCAAACGATTTAAGTTCTTGGTAACGTTTAAAAGTTTCAATATTAGACTTAATTCGTTTGGAGTAGATGTTTCTAAAGCAGATACATCAGAATGATGAAGGCCGGCACCAGTTTTAAGATCATAGTACTTACAACAGAAATATAGAGATTGTATATATCCTAAGTTTGATTCAATAAATTCAACAAGTTTTAGAAACTCTGTTGATTCTATATATAATAGATCCTGTTGAGAAACATAAATAATTGGATTGTTTTCTTTCTGATCATCAAAATCAAAGTGTTCTGTTGGATCTATATTCAATTCTATTTGTTTATACACATCAATTAGAATTGAATCTAAATATGGATTTGAATTGATAAGTTTGACCTTCTCTTTTAAAGTTGTATATGAAAGAATTGCTGAAACCAATATATCATTGGCTACTTCTTGTGGAAGTCCTCTTAATATTGCAATGAACTTGAGTAATTGTTCATCTAGCATCACCATTTGTAGTGTGTATTCTTCTTCTGTGACAGCCAATTGCCTTCATTTTGAGCTAAAGGGTTATTTCCAATGCTTTATCTGGTGATATTCAAGAAAAACAACCAACTTAACTCTGCCCTTTTCAGCACATTTTTTTAGTCACAGCACAGCCTTGTATTTTGGATTTGTTAGTGGTTGATCATCAATATAACTAACTACAATTGTTATGGAAATGGAAATAGAAATACAAGATATAGAAGTTTATAAATGTGATTATTTAGAAAATAATAAAAACATATATATGTAAAAATCGGTATTACTTTTTCAAATATATGAAACATCAGTAACATAATTCAAAATTCCACAATTCTTAATCAAATCATTATTTTTTATAATTTTTAAATGTATTTTGGTTCTAGAAATATCAAAATTATTAGTTTCATTGATTGAAAAATACGGTTGGGGACCATCCTTAAGAAAAACACGATTTTTAGAAAATTTTACTTCTGATATCTTAAAAATTGATAAATTATATGGTAACTCATTATCAATTTGTATATTGATACAAGTTGGATAAACAAATTTAGAAACCATTTTTTTATCTTCATTATCATAATTATTGTCAGCATATCTTTTATCACCAAATAATAATTTCAATTCTGTTAATCTTGGAAACTTGAAAGTTTTAAAGTGTAAATCTTTGTAAGGAATTATAATACTGAGACTTAATAAATTATTAAATTTGCCAGACATACTATTAACATAATTTGAAGATACTGAACTCAAATCAGATAAATCAAGTTTAATCTTTCTTAAATTTGGAAATGATATATCTAATGGAGTTTCAACTGGAATCCATGGTTCAACAATTTCTAAACTTGGTGGTAATTTATAAAGTCTAAGATATCTTCCTAATCTAGTATCACCTAAACCTGGAAGTTCAGTTAAGTTAATCATTGATGAAAGATCAAGTTCAAAGCCGGGATTGATAGTATCAGAAATATTTAAAGAAAGGACTGAATTTGGTAATGAATCAATGAAAGATTGTAATTCTTTGATATAAGATGAAAATCCTAAATCTACTGATCTCAATCTACTGAAATCATATGAAATATATGGGAAAAAGTTTCTATAATTTACTGAAGAATTTGATTTATGTATACTAGATCCAGCACATTTAAATGAAGTTAAATTTATTGGTAGTTTCATAATGGATGATTCATTTGAAGGAAACCAGCAAGATGTAAAGTCTAATTTGGTTATGGAATCAGGCAATGTTTGTAAGCAGTCGGAATGAATAGTAGATTCGTGAATTGTTAGGGATCTTAAATTTGTGAATCCTTTTATGGGACCAACATTTATATATTTAATAGATAGTGATTTTATATTTGGGAGGTGTACATTAGAAATATATAACATTTCGTTTTCATCGTTTAATTCTGAACTAGAATGAATGGATAAAGTCTCAACTGATTTTAATTTTCTTAATTCTTGAAAATCAAACTGTGTTATAAAATCGTTATTGGAAAAATACAAACCAAAAGACTTAAGAGTTGAACCAAGTAAAACTAACTTTTTGAAATTAGATACAAGATCAGAGCAATCTTTGTAATTACAATCCTTCATTATTAAGTCCATCCCATGAACATTCTTTAAATAGTTACCCATAGATCCAAGCCATTGGAGTGTATCGTCTGAATAACTTAAAATATCACCTATAAGACGTAATTGAATTCTTTGAAGCATTGTTGGAAACATAGAAAAAAAGAATGTTCTTTCATTTTCAGTAAAGTCAGAAAACACTATGATATCTAACTTTCTTAGATTTTTGAAACGGTTAAGTTCATTAACTGGTCCTAATGGCCAACCATATCCCATTATGTGCCAACTTATTAACTTTGATAGACATATTTCAAAAAATTCTTTGTGTGTGGAAAGTTCAGTATTTCTAATATGATCATGTGTTATAGAAGCATCATATAAACAATCTAAATCCTTGGTAATGTTTAAAAGCTTTAACATCACATTAGATTTGTTTTGGGGATCAAAAAAACCAACATTACATCTAAGATCATAAAATAGAGGACTAAAATATAAATATTTTATATATCCTGAATTTAAGAAATTCAATTGACTCTAAAATTAAAGAATCAGCATAATAATGGGAAACATGAATAATTACTTTGTTTTCTTTCCAATCATCGTGATGGGTTAAGGGTATCTGTAATTTTGTTTTCTTAAACCCTTCAATTAGAATTGAATCTAAGTATGGATTTGAATTGATAAGTTTGACTTTCTCTTTTAAAGTTGTATATGAAAAAATTGCAGAAACCAATATATCATTGAGTACTTCTTGTGGAAGTCCATCTAATATTTCGATAAACTTGAGGAATTGAACATCTTGCCTCGCCATTGAGTTATATAGCTTATATTCTTTTATAGATAACTCATGATCATAAAGAATATCTATCAAATTAATCAATGATACAGTAACTTGTAATTAATTTTTGATATTTGCGTCGATTGCGCCACTGGGTCGATCGACGCGGTCATAAGGAGGCAAACAGATCAAAAGCATTAACATGGCCAACTTGATCAATTTCATACTCCTTTCTTATCTTCAAGAACTAGATAATTAGTCAATAATGTCTTTAGAATCAGCTATCAACAAAACAACATCATCAGAATTAACAGATGATGATTATGGTTTATTATTTGAAGTTGTTGATTTAGTTAAATCAAATCCTGATGAATATATATCTGAATCAATAAATATAATTAAAATTAGATTAGATTCAAACAATGCAAACGTTATATTAAGATCAATTACATTAATTGATGTTTTAGCTGAAAATTGTGGTGCTATGATGAAAGCTGAAATTTCAAAAAAAAAATTTGTTAATGATTATTTATTAAAATTAATTAATAAAACAACAATTCATCAAAATGTTAAATATAATTTAATTAAAGAAATTTATAAGTTAAGTATCACATTCAAAGGTGATGATTCATTAAGAATTATGTCTGATACTTTTAATGAATTAAAATCAAATTCAAATAATAATTATTTATGTAAACAAGCAATTAATGAAGTTGATTCAGGTAATAGAAAAATTCCAGTTTCAAATGGTGGTTTCAATGCAACTGAAGAAGATGAAGATGAAGAATTAAAAAAAGCAATTGAATTATCTTTAAAAGAAGCACAAATGACTAAACCTCAAGGTGGTTCAACTTCAATACCTTCATTTCAACCAATTTCAGTTAATAATACTTTAACTGGTTCAAGTTCATCTGCTACTCCAATTAGACAACAACAAACTAATCAATCTCTTGTTTCTAATTCTACAACTATTGCAGCACCTGCTCCTATTGTTGATAATACACCTCGTGCTAAAAAAAGTATAGCTTTATATGATTTATCAACTACAGATGAAGATACATTATCATTTAAGAAAGATGATGTAATTACAGTCATTGAAACAGTTAATGATGATTGGTTAAGAGGAGTTTTAAATGGTAGATTTGGTTTAATTCCAGTTAGTTATGTTAAAGAAATTCCAGCAACAAGAGATGAAGAAATTAATAAATTTGTTTCAGTTTTAAATTCATCATTTAATATTGAAATTTTATTATCTAAATTAATGGATTTAAGTTCAAGATTAAAAGCAACAACTATATCGAATCAAGAATTTGAAGATATTTTAAAAAGAGATGGTATACCTGATAAATTAAAAGATGCTTCAAAAGTTAAAGAAACTTTAACAAATATTTTAGATTTATATAAGATAAGAATTTTAGAATTAGAAAGTATGGAAAAAAATATTATTTCAAGTAATGAATTATATGAAACTTTAACAACTGAACATAATACAACAAATCAACAACAACAACAATATCCAAATTTAACTAATCAATTAGGTAATTTAAATATATCAAATCCAACAGGTAATACATATGGATCACCTATAGTTACACAATTAACATCAGGATACCCTCAACAACAACAAGCTCAACAACAAAGACCACAATCTACAGGTTATGGATTCCAAGTTCAACCTACAGGATATGGATTCCAGAATCCAGCACCAATGCAAAATCCTCAAAGTACTGGATATCCAAGTCCATATAATAATTATAATCCTTCACGTAATTAATTAAAACTAACGTCTTCTTTCTTTTGTTTTCCTTTTAGTTGTTTAGTTTTTTTGTTTTTTTGTTTGTCTGTTTTACTTCTTTCTGTCTTACGTTTATTTTTCTTTTGTTGTCACTTTTATATCTTTTAATAACAAATTGTAATTAAATTAAAACTATTGTAATTATTAACCAGTAATATTGAATTTTGTAATTTTTGAGTATTTAAGAGCGCGTTCAGTAAAAGAGAGAATTTGCCTTCCGTTTCCTTCTTCTTCTTCTTGAACAACGACAACAACAATGGCTGTTAAAGGTGTTAAAGAGTTGGTAGATACTGTTACTTGATGCTACAGAGATTGGAATGCTGATTGCTGAATTGGTTCATTCAATTAGATGCCGTTATTATGGATTAAATGTTAATAAAATTTTTATGTGAATGATTTTAATGTGATATTCAAACTGCTTTAAGGTCAAACCACAGAGGTAATTAATATCATCATATTATTGGTACCCAGTTAAACAATGATTGAAATTAAAGATTTATTGTGTTGGTATTTGTTGAAATTAATAATATTTTCTTCTCCTCTTATTCATTACAAGTTAAATTAGTCATTGCAAAAAGAAGCCAAATAAAAGAACTGAATATGATAAATATCATTGTTGAACTTTCATAGATATTTTGTAATTTCTGCGTTGGTATTTAGGAGTCAATGGTGATTAATTATTAGCAAGTGATTGAATATTGATATCTTGATAATTTAATTTAATTCGATTTGGGGTAAATTACCATGTATCACTCTTGGTGGTACAGTGACTGTACCCTGGTGTCACGCCAGGAATTGATTTGGGAACTGACCTTGCAAATTGAAACTGAAAAGAAGAATTCATGATTTCCTTTATTCTTATTTGATCCAACTTTACCTATTTTTTTTAGTTTGAGTAGACAAAATAATATCTTCAATTTCTTTGAATTTAAAATCTGTTTTTATATTGCTAGATATACTGTATAATACTGCTACTTTCTTTACTTTTTATATTAATAAATAATATTATTAAACTATACAATTAAAACCAAATTTATTTAAAACTTCTCTTAAACTAATTAAATTTTCTCTTTTAAAATCTTTTAAATCATTAATTAAATCGGTATTGTTATCAATTGACATATAAATAGTACCTAATCTTTTTAAAATTTCAATTGAATCATTTATGATAATATTATTATTATCAAAAGTATTTAATTTCATTAAAATTAAAATGAATTTATTTAATTTAAATTGATCAATTAAATCATTAATATTAATATCATTATTTTCATTATTAATAAATTCAATTATTTGTGAATAAACAATTGACAATTCTTCAAACAATCCATTAATAACAATATCCAAATCATCGTTTATCTCTAAATAACATAAATAATTAAACAACAATTGTAATTTATTTGATAATTGACCTAATTGAACAAATTTAATCTTATCGATTTGTTTGAATTGATTAATAGTTGGTTTAAACCCCAATTTAACCTCAGTAACTCCAACCAAGTCTATAACCACCGTCTTTCTCTCAATCCCATCTGTCACCACTCTCTGAACCAGCTCTGACACGTCTCCATAGCCGTAGAAATCCACTCCCATGGCACCATACTTAACAAAAAACTCGCCCTCAAAATCAAAAATCTCAAAAATAACAACAAATTGAACAAATTGAACAAATTTCGACAATAACAAGAACAACACTGTTAACCACCAACAACAACAACCATGGAAGACAAGATCCTCGAGTACGAAGCAATGGAAGACCTCACAGGACTCAGGTTTGCCTGGAACAGCTTTCCTGCCTCAAAATCAGAACACAAGAACCTGATGGTGCCTTTATCTTGTCTATACCAGCCTTTAAGACAAGTTGAAAACCCAATTACTCTACAAACTCTTCCTTTGGTTTGTAGATCATGTAAAGCAATACTAAACCCTTATACACAACCAGATCTGAACTCAAAACAATGGACGTGTCCTTTTTGTTCATCAAGAAATCAATTTCCAATTCAATATCAACAACAATTACCTTATGAAGCCTCTCCAAGTGCATTAAATGTTGAATATATAATGGCTCCACCAGCTTATCAGAAGCCTGTTGTTATTCTATTTGTTGTTGATCTATGTATGGATGAAAATTCATTAAATGCTGTTAAAGAAAGTTTATTAGTTTCATTAAATATGATTGAACCTTCATCATTAGTTGGTTTAATTACATTTGGTAAAAATGTTAATGTTCATAATATTGGACATCAAGATGCTCATTTGGTTACTAGTTTTAATGGTAGTAAAGATTATACTCAAGAACAAGTTGAAAAATCATTAGGTTTATTATCAAATGATTTAAGACAACAACAACAGCATCAACAAGTTTCAATATCACCAGCAAGACAATATATCCAACAATTAAATATTGCTGAATTTACATTACAATTATTGATTGATTCATTAAAACCAGATTCATTTCCAATTAAAAAACAAAATAGATGTGAAAGATCAACAGGATGTGCAATTAAAATTGCAACTAATTTATTAAATTCATCATATCCAAAATCAGCTGCAAATATTTTATTATTAACTAGTGGACCATGTACTCATGGACCTGGTAAAATTGTATCAACAGAATTAAAACAACCATTAAGATCACATCATGATTTAATTAATGATTCAACATTAATTAAAATTTTTAAAAAAAATAAAGAATTTTATGATGCAATTGCAAATAAATCATCAATTAATGGACATTCAATAACTATATTAATTGGATCATATGATCAAATTGGATTAACAGAAATGGAAAATTTAGTTAATAGAACAGGTGGAGGAATTATACAAAGTGATTCATTTACATCATCAATTTTTAAACAATCATTTCAAAAAATATTTAAATTTAAAGAAAATGAAGGATCATCATCAATTGGTTTTAATTCAACATTAGAAATTAAATTATCAACAAATTTAAAAGTTAATGGATTAATTGGTCATGCAACATCATTAAATAGAAATTCATCAATTGTAAGTGAAATTAAGATTGGATTAAGTAATACAGATGCATGGAAATTAGGTACAATCACATCTAATTCATCATATGGATTATATTTTGAATTGGCTGGATTAACATCAAATTCACCATTTGTTACAATTCAATTTATATTACAATATCAACATTTAGATGGTACAAGAAGATTACATGTTACAACTATCCAAAAACCAGTTGTTTCAAATCATCAAGAATTAATTAATAATTTTGATCAAGAAGTTGCGACAGTATTAATTGCAAGAGAATCAATTAATAAAATAATTTTTGATGAATCAATTGATATTTTAAGATGGTTAGATAAATTATTAGTTGATTTATGTTCAAATTTTTGTCAATTTATACCAAATGATTCAAATAGTGTTAATTTTCCACAAACATTAAATTTATTACCACAATTTTTATATAATTTTAGAAGATGTAATTTATTACAAGTTTTTAATTCATCACCAGATGAAACATCATTTTATAGACATTGTTTTTTCAATGAGAATGTTAGTAATTCATTAATTATGATTCAACCAAGTTTAATTTCATTTGAATTAGATCAATTAGAACCAATACCAGTTTTATTAGATTCTAATTCAATTAAATCAGATAAAATTTTAATGTTGGATACATATTTTCATTTATTAATTTATCATGGATCAACAATAGCAGAATGGAGAAGATTAGGATATCAAGATGATCCAGAATATTTATATTTTAAAGAATTTTTAAATAAACCAAGATTAGAAGCTGCAGAAATTTTACAAGATAGATTTCCATTACCTAGATTTATTGATACTGAAGAAGGTGGATCACAAGCTAGATTTTTAATGTCTAAATTAAATCCAAGTACATCATATAAAGAGACAAGTAAAGGTGGTAGTTCATTAAGTTTTGGTGGATTTATGGGTAGTAGCAGTTCAACTAATAAAGAAAATGCAGTTGTTTTAACAGATGATGTTAGTTTACAAGAATTCATGAGATATGTTTGTTCAGCAATTGTTAAACAAAGCTAGTGTTATTATTATTATTTTTATTATTTATGTGTATTAATTATTAAAATCAAATTAAATTAAATTAATTAACTTCAGACAAAGCTGTAAGATTAATAGGTAAAAAGTAATCAAAAATTATGAGACCCACACAACCCACTCTCCGTAGAAAGTATCAATGGGAAGCTAGCAAGACCCACCAGCAGCAGGTAAGTGCGATGCAGACTGAGAAGGCCCGACCACAAGGACTTCATGATCTCCTGTGGTGACTCAAGGTAAGTATGAAGAAAAGAAGAAAATCAAAGAGCGAAAAAAAACAAAAAAAGTGGGAATTTCGCTGTATTTATAGAAAACGGGTTTTGGGCCGCGCACGCACAAAAGGGCAAATTTGAAAATTAAAACAACGTAAACAACAGAAAAGGGCAAAAAGGGCAAAGAAGACTGTTTTTTCATCAGCAATGGCACCAGGTTACAGAGAAGACGGGTACTTGATTGTCCAGCCAGGGTCCCAGAACACCCTGGTCAGGTTCGGGTTGGACGACACCATGAGACCTCCTGCTTTTTCCATCCCAACAAAGGTTTATAAATCATCAAGTTCAAATTCAAACTATTTTACAATCAATTCAAATGATGAATCTTTAGCTATTTATCCAATTGTTAAAGGTGAGATAGTCAATGTGGATGCTTTGAATTTCTTATTAAAAGTGATATTAAAATCAATTTTAAAACAAAAACCTTTAGTTTTATTAAATAATATGGCTTTATTATTAATTCAAACTTCAATAAATTGGTCTAATTTTGCAATTGAATCAATTACTAAATATATCTTTGAATCTTTACAATTAACTGCGTTTACTATAATACCTTCAAGTTTATTAAGTATGTATTCATTTGGTTCTTATGTTAATTCATGTATAATTGATATTGGTTTTGAAAAAACTGAAATTATACCAATTATTGATTATCAAATCTATTTACCTTCTTGTAAAGTTTTAGATAAAGGTGGTCAATCAATTAATGAAAAATTAAAAAAATTATTATCAAATTTAAATGATTTACAAATTGAATCATTAAAAAGATCAAATATATTTGAATGTTTAAGTAATGAAGATGCAAAAAATTCTTTTTTTGGTTTAAATGCTTTACATAAAGAAATTGATCAAGAAAATGATGAAGGTGTTTTAGATATTGCTTCTATTTTAACAAGTGAAAAATCAACAAGAGAAATTTTACAAGAGAAGGAAAATTTAAAAAAAAATAATGGTAATAAATCAAATAAACAAAAAATTATTAGTAAATCAAATTCAGAATTAGAAAAAAATTCTTTTATTGATATTAATGGTCAATCAATTGAAATTGGTAAAGAAAGATTTCAAGGTTGTAAAGAATTAATTGATTCAATTAGTTTATTAATTTATAAATCTTTATCAAAAATCCCGGATTTAAATAAAAGACAAGAATGTTATGATAATTTAATTTTAGTTGGTGCTACTTCAAAAATTACTGGTTTTAAAGAAGCATTAACTTTTAAATTATATGAATCATATTCAATTGGGTTTAAACCAATAACAACAACAACAAATACAACAACAACAGGTAAAAACAATAAAAAATCAAACAATATAAATAAAGCTCAAGCAACTTTTAGAAACGATTTAAATTCACAATCATTATTATCAAAAGATGATGAATTATCAATAATTCAAGTTCCAAAACAAATTAAATTTTTAAATCCACCTGAATATTTTTCTGAATGGAAAAAAATTGGTTTTCAAGATTGTTCATTTTTAGGTGGTGAAATTTTAGCAAAACAAACTTTTGGTACTTCTGGTAATAGTGAATTATATATGACTGATGAAGATTATCAAAATAAAGGTCCAATGGGTATTTGGCATGTTAGATTGTAAACTAATGTATACTATTATATTTGTTTTTATTTTTATTTTTATTTACTCTACGTAGTTCATAATTGTGTTTTATTTTTCATTAACTTCTAAATAAAAAAACAAAATTAAAGAATAATAATTGTACAATAATATAATATAATAAAGTAAAAACCAAAAGATAAAGAAAAAAAACGACATAAGAAAAAAAAGAACAAGAAACAACAAAGAAACAACAACGATTATTATAATAATAAAAAAAAATAGATATTATACAAAATAAAATAAAATTAAAAAAAAAAAACATATTTATTCACCTCTTAATCTTCTAGCCAACCATATATCTTTCTTCATAATAGTAACTCTCTTAGCATGAATAGCACATAAATTACTATCTTCAAATAAATGAACTAAATAAGCTTCAGTTGCTTCTTGTAATGCTAATAAAGCATGTGATTGCCATCTATAACTAATTTCAGAATCAGCTGGTAATTCAACAGTTTGAACAATTTCACGAACTAATCTAGCAAATGGTAACTTTCTTAATAATAAATCTGTTGATTTTTGATATCTTTTAATTTCTCTTAATGCAACTGTACCTGGTTTATATTTATGTTTTCTTTTAGTTTCATTAATTGGATCACCAGGTTGATTTTTTGTTAATCCTGTTGTTGACGTTGTATTATTATTTTTCTTACTTGATGGTTTTGGTTTAATTGATCCTGTTCTTCTGGCTGGTTGTCTTGCCGCTGGTGGTGATGAAACTGGTGATGAAGAAGCTGTTGTTGAAGGAGATGATAATTCTGGTGAATCTTGTTTCACCAAAGTACTGGGTCTTTTCAATTCTTGTTTTGGTGTTCTTGGAACCTTTGCTGTCCTTTTAGTAGTCTTGCTCTTCGATCTTGCCATTGGGTGTTTTGATATGGGTATACGTCTACAGTCTTGTTCGTCCTCTTCGTCTTTCGTGTTTCTCCTTTAATTAGTTGACGTTTTTGGATGTTTTTTAACCAGCCATTGCATGTGGCGCGGGAGGCGCAGAGCTGAGAATTTCGCCCAATGCGGTAATATATCTTGACGTGTCACACGCGTGGAAATAGTAAATTGGTTATAACTAACAACAAGTATAAGAAACAAAGGAATAATAGTACCTAAAACAAAACACAAAACGAAAGAAAATAATGAAAGAACAAGAAAATAATAATAATAAAATAATATAAAAAACAATCAAAACATATTTATAACAAACAACACTAAAAACTTAATTAGTAAAAGAAAGATTATAATAATAAACAAATTAAAAAAAAAAGAAATAATAACAGAATAGTAATAATAAAAAGGGTAAAAAAGCCAGCTTAATTTAATAAAACAATAAAAGAAAAACTAAAATAAATCCAAAATCAATTTTTAAATTTTTAATTTTTAACAACTTCATCATTAATTTCAGAACCTTGACTAAATCCACTAAATGTAGTTTTTAATTCTTCACCAACAGGTTCTTCTTCTTCTTTAATCTGTTTTTCTAAATCTTTTGATGAACCTTCAATAATAGGTTGTGGTTCTTCTTCAATTTCTTCTGTAGTATCAACTTCTAATAATTCATTTGTATTAACAGTTGGTTCAGGTTCTGCAATTGGTGTAACATCTAATGTAGGTGCTTCATTCTTTGCTGATTTTAATCCACTAATATCACTCTTCTTTCTTGGACCTTTAGCTGGTTCTTTAGTCATAAAATCAACAAACTTCTTACCAAATCCTTTCTTTTTAGTTGGTGAAGTTGGTGAAGCTGTTGATCTAACAGTTGAATTATTAGTTGAAGTTTTAGTTGCATTTGTAAGAGTTGGAGTAGCAACAACACTTGGTTCTCTAGCTTTAGCGGCAGATGATTTTTTAGAAACACTTAAACGTCTTGAAATAAAACCTAATTTACTGTTTGAATCTGTTTTTTTAATTGGACTAGTTGATGTTGTTGTTGTTGTAGCTGGAGCATTACTAACAACAATTGGTTCTTTTTCTTTAACAGGAGTTGGTTCAACGACAGGAACAGGTTTATATATTGTTTTTGGAGGTTCACGTTCTTCAAAAACAGGTAATGGAGCAGGTTTAACTTCTTCAATTGATTCAATTTCAGATGGTTCAGCAATTGATGAATCATCTAAAACAAATTTACTTGAATTAAATTCACCTTCAGTTGAAATTGTATCTGGAAATTCTTTTTGTAAATGATCAGGTAATAAAGCATTAATTTCTTTTTCTTCATTCAAATGTTTTAATTTCAGTTCATTCAAATTATCTAAATGAGTTAATCTTTCCTTTTCTTTAGTTGAAATTTCAGATTCTAAATTCTTTCTAGATGTTAAAAATTCTGCATACTCTCTTTCCTTTTGTTCTTGATCTAAATCATTTTGTGCTTTAATTAAATTATATTCAGAAGTTTCTCTTTCTTCATCAGTTGTTGCTTTATTTAATGAAACTTCAGTTTCTTCTAATTGTTTTGAAATTAAATCTAATTTAGCTAATAATGATTCTTGATTAAATTTAGCTAAATTTAATCTATTTAATTGTTCATAATAAGTATCTTCAGAAGTTTCTCTTTCGGCAACTAAATCTTGTAAAATTGAAGATTCATGTTCTAATTCAGCTAAAATAGGAGCAACATCATCATCTTTTTCTTTTTGAATATCATCAATTTCATTACTTCTAACTAAATCTTGCTCAGCTTTAGTATCATTCAGAACTTTCAGTTTAGCAATTCTTTCTTTATTAATTTCATCTTTAGCTAATTCTTCTTGATCAACTTGAGTTTTAAATTCATCATTCTTAGCTTGTAATTTTGAATCAAAATCTTGACACATTTCATATTGTTCTTGCTTAATTGCATCTTGATCTTCTTTTAATTTTTGTCTTCTTTCAACTTTATCAGCTTCTCTTCTTTGTTTTAAAGCAATTTTAGCAGCCTTCTTTTCATTGAAATATTCAATTCTTCTTTGTTTTAAATCATCTTGTTGTTGCTTTCTTTCTAAATTAGATTGTTTTTGTAATTTAACTTTTTCATCTAAATCATATAAAACTGGTTGAACTAAAGCTTCAGCCATTTTATTAATTTCAGCAAAATCTAATTTTAATCCAGCACCTAAATTATATTTACCATCATCTTCAGCTCTTCTTCTTTCTAAATTAGCTTGAGCAATTTGAATTGCTTTAATATTCATTTCTCTATCAGTAAATAAATGTTCAGTAGTTAATCTAGTATCAATTTGATTTAAAGTTTTATTAGCATTGGCAATAGCTTTAATTAAAACTTTATTTTCAACTAAAGAATTTTTAGCCATAGTTGCTCTTTGTTGTGAAGCTAAATCGGGATTGACGTCATATTTTAATGAAGCTAAAGCACCAACACTTGCAAAATTATTTGAAGTTGAATCATAATTATCAGAAGCAGTTGGTAAACCATACATTTTACTAGTTGATCTTGATAATCTTGAATTCATTGATTTTGTAGCAGATTGGTTAGCAGAATAAGAAATTTTTGAAATATCAACTTTTTGATTAGCAGAATTATAATTATTTGAAGTAATTAAACCAGATCTATAATCTCTTTGTGGATTTGTTCTAGAAGTCATAGTTTTTGCAGCAGAATTAGAAGCAACATTTGTAATTGTAGCAATATTATATTGTTTTGATTGATTATAAGCTGAATTAGAAGTTGGTAAACCAGATCTACGATCAGTTTTAGAAGTTGTTTTATTATTTGAATTTGATAAAGTAGCTTTACCAGTTCTAATATCATCAAAATCATACATTTCTTGTAAAGCATTTCTGGCAATTGAATTAGTTGAACTTTTTAAAACAGATGAAGCAGCATCATGAGATTCATCAAAGTCAATTTCAGATGAATTAGCATCATAAAAAGGATACTTTTGAGATTTAGCAGAAATTGCAGCATATTCAGCTTCAGGAGCAAAATTTGATCTTTTCCAAGCTTTAGGAGCAGAATCAGTTTTTGCAATTAAAGCAGCAGTTGCAGCATCACTTGATAATTCCCTTTTATAAGGATGGATTGATAAGTCTGCTGAAGAAGCTAATAAAGCAGCAGTGTCAGAAGCAGATGGGTCAACACCTAAATTGACCTTAGCTGGGTTATTGTAAATACCATACTTTAATTTTGCTTTATAAATGGCCTCTTCGGATAAAGGTCTACCATTAGTTTGATAAACCGAATGTCTTGTTGATTTTGAAGTTATGGAGGGGATGGATTCTTGATAAGACATCATTTAACACAACACCAATTTTTAAACTAAACTAATTGAATAAATTGAACTAAAACCAATTGACTTAATAAAAAAACAATCCAATATAGATGCAAAAAGGAAAAGGAAGTACGTATACGCATAGTAATAATTAAAGCAATTTCTCTTTTCTTTCTTAAACTGAAATTGCAGATAATGGCTGTGGCGCAGCACGGAGCTCGTGGGGCTGGTGCCGCGCCACAGACTGAAATAGGAAATTCCAGTGATCAAAAGGGACGTGCCGGGTAACACGGAAACGAGCCGCTGCGCCGCTACTTAATTGCCGCTGCGGCTATTTATATTTTTCGTGTTTTTTTTGTTTACAAAAATGAAAATTCCTTTAAAATCTTGTGATCATACCCTGTTCTTCTTCTTTTCCCTAGAATTCACCATGTCTACCATCCTGGCAATAGACTCAGATTCTCACAATTATACCCTGGCGCCATTGGACAAACGCCATATCACTGATATACCCTCTTCGCCTTTAATGGAATCTTATAATGAAATTGTTTCTTCAAATTATAAACCAAATGATTTATATGGTGGTAAATCCTTAGGTTCTTCTTCTTCAAATCCGGATAAGTACATGTCAATGATATTAAACAGCTGTGCTAATTCTTCAAGACCTACGTCTTCTTCTTCAATTAATCAAGCTAATTTACTAGATCATAATTTTTCATTATTTCCAAATAATATTAAAAATATAATAAGTGATCATCATTTAAATATTGATAGTGATCCCGAAGATATGTCTGTTTTATCTGAAGATGATGAAGACGATGATGATTCTTGTTCGGATATTGAAACAACTGTTATTTCAACTATTAAAAAGAATGAAAGTTTTTATAATTTAGATGTTTCAACACTGATTGATTATTCTGATGATAATATTGAAATTAAGAATTCAAATAATTTAATGATACTTCATAAACAAGATGATACTACAATAATTCATAATGATGATGATATTGATATTGATCAAACTTTAACTGATGACACTTTAACTAAGAATGAATCAAAATCAATTGAAAAAGATCCAAAAGATCAAGTTCAAACGTTATCTTTATTACCAAGTTTAATGAAAAAATCGGTTAAATTAGTTGATAATATTTCATTATTTCCTAGAATTGAAAAACAAGTAGATTTAAATCAATTCATTATTAAGATTTTTGGTTTATCATTACCAAGCATTCCAAATGTTATTAAGAAAGAAGATACTTTGTTTTTTAAAGAATCTATAATTCATGAATCCCCAAAATCAACAATTGATCCAAAAGAAATCAATAATGATATTAATATCAATGAAATTACTTTAAAAAATGAATCAAATGATGGATTATTATTAACAATTAGAAATCAAAATACTTTACCATCTCCAATTCAAAAATTAACTGTAATTTCAAAACCAAGAAAGATTATTAAAAAAAGAAGAAAAACTAGATGGACAACAAAACCCAAAGCTAAACCCAAAAGACATTCATCAATTAATCCATTATTACATTCAGAAACACAAACATTTATTAATGAATCAAAAAATATAACTACTAATTTAGATAATTATAAAGAATTAACTGATTCAGATTGTTCTCCATTTAAATGTTGTTATTGTTATAAATTATTTAAACAAAAATCACAATGGAAAAGACATATTGATTGTGTTCATTTAAAAATTATGAAATTTAAATGTGATGAATGTGGTAAATTATTTAAAAGAACTGATCATTTAAAAAATCATTTAGCTAGAGTTCATTAAAACATCCATATCCTGTTTCTTTACTTAACTTTCCCATTGTCCTCCCAACTTATATTTTGCTATTTTACTGTATTAAATTATGTTTAATTGATACAACATACATATACCCCCTTGATTTTCATATCATATATTATTTTTGTTTGCATATTCATCTTCATCATGCATTTTTCGTTTTCATATACCACTACTACTATATCCATATCATATTATACCTCATTTGCTATCATATTTATTGCTTATTACTATCTATTTATTGCTTATATTATTACCTTTGTTTTTAAAAAAAAATTATTCTTTTCATTATCTTTGCTTAATCTTATTTTTTTATATTTTTTAATTCATACGTTCTCCTTTTTATTTAATTATATCTTATTTAAGTTTGGTTTCTTTTTTTATTTTATTCATTTGTTTTTGAATCGTTATTGGTCTGTCATTATTATTATTATTGAATTTGTTTTGTCTATTTTAATTTAGAGAGAGAGACTTGTTGTTTTCATTTTTATTTATTTTATATATCTTAAATACCTTTCAATACATTTTATTTCTACGTAAATTCTGATCTTCTGTTGAACCTTTCAGTGTTTCAAATTAAAAAAAAGCTAGCTTTATATCGACATAAAACTCAACAGAATACATTTGTATAATTCATCTCATTTAAAACAATATAGAAATAAGTTAGAATACATAAAATTCAATATACAATTATATCAAAGCCTCGATTAATTATAATAATAACTGGAATCAATAATAAATTCTTCTCTGAAATCGTAACTTTCAACTTCTTTGACCAAAACTTCAGGATCAAATTCACCAAATAAAACATCATTAAAATCATACATAAATAACTTTCCTTCATGAATGCACATATTACGTAATGCAATATCATTGTGTTTAATACCAGCTTTAGCCAACTTTCTAACTTCATTCTTCAACAATGATAAGTGTTCTTTCGTAGGTTTTTCATTAACTGGTATCGAGCTCAAAGCAATATATTTTCCAACGTACCATCTTTTTTTATCTGATGTATTAGTCAAAACACATTCACCTCTTTCTATAAATTCAGGTACATTGATTATTGGTCTTCCTTCTTTAATAGCAATCTCATTATAAAGGTATATTAAGTAATGTGCATGCAATTCTTTATTGTATCCAACTTCAAAAATACTTCTAGGTATATCCTCATTTATTCTATTCATTAATGATGCATCAAACTCTGGGTCTCTTAGAATTTTCATGATTACATCTGAATGAACAGACTCAATTGGACTAATTTTAACATTGAAAACATTATGGGGTATCTCTATGATAATATTTGGTGATGATTCATGATCTTTTAGTATTTCAACCTTAAAATCATCTAAATTAGCGTGAACTGCCTTAGCTATTTCAAAACATGGAGCTTTAATTTCATAATTAGTGATGCAAGTGGCGTCAGTGCTAGAAATACTTTTGGAACCTGAAGGGTTGGATATGTTGTTGTTTTCCTCATTTACTTTATTAATCTTTTCAATCTTGATCTTTTCAAAAACTTCTTCAGGGGATAGCATTAATTTATCATTGAACGTTTTTGCCCTTGCAATTTCTTGTTCACGTTCTTCTTCACTTTGATTAAATTGATCATAAATCAAACTCCAATACATTAAATGAGAGGTATGTTTTGGTTCATTGTAAAAAAATGTTGATGAATAATAAGGAACAACCCATTTTGATAAACTTTCATCAAAATAGAGAGAATTTGGGCAAAATTGAATAATAGAAATAGAAACAGTATCAGCTAGAAAGATTTTTTCATTGAAAGAAGCACCATAAATCGCAAGTAATTCATCCATAATTTTGCAACTTGGGATGTAACCAGCTTCATCGGGTAAAGAAGCTAAACTTGGAGCATTAAATACAGGGAAATGTTTAACATCAGTCAAACCAAATAACTTAAACTTTTCTGGATCAGTCAAATCAGATTGATAAAAACAATCAACAACTGGATAATTTTCAAAACCATAGTTCAAATAACAATCTTCATGTTGGGATAAAGTTTCTCCAGATTTAAATTGAAGTCCTGGTATATTGAGTTCACCATATAACGCACATCCTGGAATGCCATAATTCGTGTAAAAATGATTATGCATTGCACTTCTATTGATTGTCGATGTGTTGAACTTGGTTAAATCTCTCATTCCTGAAATATAACACCCTACACCATATTGTATTTGAGGAGTTACAGAAGCTAAATCATTGAAAAACCTATCTTCAATGCCATCAATGTTTAGAGGGCCCAATCTTTTAAAAACATGTTCTTGATAAGTCTTTTCTAGAGTATTGGCATATGTAGAAGCATTATTAGCATTAATATTATCTTGAAAATCTTTATTTGTAACACTACCAGCATTTATTGCATCATTTTCTTTCAAATCAATGCTCAAGATTGGCATTAAAGCTAAAAAATCAGGAAAATGGAGGCAACTTGAAATATCTACCTTTTTTAATGAATTATAAAGGTGAGAATAATCAGAAGGGAGAATCTGTAATAATCTATAATCAGTAATAGAATTCTTAGCTTCACATGTAGCACCACCAACTTTGGTTTCCAACTCCCTGTGGCGTTGTATGTATGAAGTAGGACCAAATTTGAATTGAGTAAGATCTATACCAGGGGAAACTTGAACAGCATCAGCACTATTTGGAGTAGTAACAAATCTTGCTGCATTGATGCCCATATATAATATACAGTGTTATGATTCTAATTGAAATAAAGGAAAAACATCAAAGAAAAGCAGGTAACTTTAGGTAAGACCATAAGAGTTTAAGAGTTTACTGTTTATAATTACAGTGTCTCTGGTTTCCGGATCCGACACTCATCTTTTACCCGGCTTCAAATATTTTTTGTTAACTATGATTCATTTTTCAATACTAGTACTATTTAATAAATTTTATTTAAATTACAAACAATTTTTAACAAAATGTCATCATCAAATAATGCTAGTAGCAGTAATGCAATAGCAGCACAAAAAGTGGATATATTAACAGAAAAATTTATTTCAAAATTAAAAAGAAAACAAATTATTGGATCAAATTTAATTGCATTTGAAACATGTCAATTTTTAATGAGAGTTATATCAAATTCAAGATGGTCAAATTCAATTGAATTAATTAAATTAATTAGATCAATTGGTTTAAAAATTCAATTAGCTCAACCAACTGAATTTATTTCAACTAATATAATTAGAAGAGTTTTAACGTTAATTAGAGAAGAAATTTCAAATTTAAATAATAATAATTCAAAATCTTTAATTCAAAATAATGCTGCTCCTCCTGTTGATACTTCAATGTTTATGTTATTATCAACAGCTAATAACAGTAAATTAAATAATAATAATAATAATAATAATAACATTAATAGTACAAATACAACCAATACACCACATCATCATAGTACAAAATCACAAAATAATGATTTAAGATCATTAGTTATTCAAGGTATAAGAGAATTAATTGATGAAATTTCATCAATTAATGAAAATATTGAATTAATGACAGTTGATTTGATTCATGAAAATGAAGTTTTATTAACACCAACACCAAATTCAGAAACAGTTTTAAATTTTTTATTAAAAGCAAGTTTAAAAAGAAAATTTACTGTATTAATAACTGAAAATTATCCAAATGAAATTGAAATTTCACAAAAATTTGCAAAAAAATTAGCTTTAGCTAATATTGAAACTGTTATAATACCTGATTCAAATGTATTTGCAGTTATGTCAAGAGTTGGTAAAGTTATAATTGGTGCTAGATCAGTATTTGTTAATGGTGGATGTATTTCAAGTGCTGGTGTTGCAACAGTTTGTGAATGTGCTAAAGATCATAAAACACCTGTTTTTACAGTTGCTGGTTTATATAAAATTTCTCCAACTTATCCATTTGATAAAGATTCATTAATTGAAGTTGGTAATTCAGGTAAAATTATGCCATTTAATGATAGTAAATTGGTTGGTAAATGTGAAGTTACAAATCCATTATATGATTATGTTGTTCCTGAACATATTGATATTTATATTACAAATATTGGTGGTTTTTCACCAAATTTTATTTATCGTATAGCTTTAGATAATTATAAAACTGAAGATGTTGATTTAGCTGATTAATATCTTTTAGTTTTATTAATTGTATATATCATTAATGCATTTCTAGACTTACTTAATAACTATTACTAAAAAAAAGTAGTTATGTTAAGAATTATTGAGCCGCACAAAAAAACACGTAAAAAAAATTTCATAAAAATTCAAAAGATTTCCAATAGGTTAAACCAATTCCTTTTCTTTTCCTTCTTTTTAATCAAATCCCTCTGCCTCGCTCGGTCTGTTGATAATCAATGAATTGATCTTGAGCTGGATACCAATGATTATTATAATGATTATATGTGTAATGGGTTATAGCAATTTTTAGTTCACCTTTTGAGTGCGATTTCACCATGGTTTGATATACCTAGGGTGAAATTGTAATTTATAGAACTTTACATAACTACAATTAACATTATATTTACCACTCTGTATTAGTTAGTATCCTTAATTGTTATGATTTAATCATTTAATTAAAAGCTACAGTAAACTGTTAAACTGTAATTGTTCGGAGTATCTCGCTGTATCTCGACCGCCTTAAATAAACCAAGAATCGGAACAGAACAGATCACATTAGAGAGAACTTTTCATCTCATCACCTAATTATTGTTCATTCTTTTCATCAATCAATCAATCATCAATCATGGATTCATTAATCTTAATCGCAATAGGTGTCATCTCAGTTGCATTTCTTTTAAAATCATTATTATTTTCATCTGTTTCAACAACAAATATTGAAAAAGAAATTGAAATTGAACCATCAGATAAAGAACAACCAACAGTTGAACAAAAATTTACTCCAAAAACTTTATATAAATTTAATGGTTTTGATTTAGAAAAAATTTATATTTCAGTTAAAGGTAATGTTTATGATGTTTCATCAGGTAGACAATTTTATGGTCCATCTGGTCCATATTCAAATTTTGCTGGTAAAGATGCATCAAGAGGTTTAGCATTAAATTCATTTGAAAGTGATATGTTTAAAGAATTTGGTGAACCAATTGATACTTTAGAAGATTTAACTCCTGTTGATTTAAAATCTTTAGATGCTTGGGAAGAAACTTTTGTTAGAAAATATCCAAAAGTTGGTGTTTTAGTTAATGAAAGTGATTTATAATTAATTAAAACTTGTACATAATACTAATTATTATTTTTGCTTTGTTTCTTGATTTCAGAACTGGATTTTGATTCTTTTTTAAAAAAACTAACTTTTCTTTTACTTTATTTTACTGCTGCTCTCTCTCTCTTTTGATCCACATTATGAAATGTTGAACTTTTCGTATATATAGCTTTTACTCTTACTCTTACTTTTACTCTTACTTCAAAAATCAAATCATATATTTGTCAAATTATATTCAATATTGGTTTGTAAGTCTTATAAAGTAATTCCATAATCTAATATGACAAAATTTAACTCTTCTTAGTTGAATCAAATTGTTAAAATTCCTAAAAATCCGCCTTTGGCACTTAAAATTAACTTAATATTCATTTTGAAAAAAAAGGGGAATACTTGAATACAGAACTAAACTACTTTTAGTTTTGTACGTTTTGTTTTTGTACAGTTTTGTACAGTTTTTTAGTTTCGTCCATTTTTGTAGTTTCGGTCAAGTTTCGTTTTAGTTTCGTTTTAGTTTCGTAATTTCGATCAGTTTCGTACGCGCTAATTAAACTTCTCGTTTGTATGGGAATCAGAATTACTACATACATTGTGTGTCACGTGCGTTACACTTGTTTCATTGGTTGTCGATACAATTAATTGAATCAATTCTATAAAAATTACAAATCTTTTCCTATAAAACTAATAATATCATCATCATTCTCAGAAATCCTGAATCCATAATTAATAAATTTCTCTATTATACTAGAATGTAAACATAATTTTAATCTATCTTTTATCTTATAATCAATCTTAACTTGTAAGAATTTCAAACCAGTAGAATTTTCTAATTTAAAATAAAACAATTCAACTTCCCCTTTATAAATATATGATTCTATTTTTGATTTCACAGTATATGAATTGACATTCCAGTTTGGAAAATATTCTTTTTGGTTTGAACACAATTCAAATTGTTTAGTATAAGCTATTACTTGTTTTATATTAAAAACATTGGTGTTTCTAAACTGCCATTAGTTCTGATTAACATGTAATTTTTGTCTGAATAAAGTGATCATAAATTCAATGAAGCTAGAATCTGGATAAACAACCTTCAATTTCGATTGATGTTGATAGTTCAAAGTTTTTAATTATCTAATTTAATTTAATTTAATTTAAACCTCGATCTCTAATATTTAATTAAATTAATATCATACTATTAATATTATTATGATAAATTAACTGTATCACTAGGAGTAGTAGCTTCTTGAACACTTTCAATATTATTATTGGGTTTGAAAATAAGTATATTCATGTCTGGATTTTCAGATGGAACTAACATTGATGGATCAGGATAAACGCCAGATGCTAAATCAGCAGAATCTAAATATTTCTTAAACTCTTTGAGCTGCTCTTGCTCGTTGAAATGATCAGGATCAACATTGGCTCTGTAATTCATCAATCGGGTTGGTTCAATGCATGCTAGTTTCACTTTGGTAAGTAATTCTATAGTTTCTTGTTCATTATCTGTAAACATAGGAAGTCTATTTGATGATATTT
>JAJLZM010000239.1:0-81828 GCA_030572235.1 Ambrosiozyma kamigamensis | reverse complement strand
GCGGTTTATATATATAAGCACAAATTGTACAATTCCTAGATATTTGTGGGAAATAGGGAATTAATGAATGAAACCAATGAAACCAGTAATCTTGGGTCCGGTGTTCACACTATCGCTGAATTTGAGCGTGATAACCGGATGAATCATGTAATCTTAACAAATTTACTTCTTTTTTTCGTTTTTCATTTTTCAGAACACTATTTACATAAAAAAGAATATAAAGACAAACAGTTACTATAAAACATAATAGAAATCAAAAATTAAAAACTAAAAAAGTCAGAAAAGAGTTTTATTAAACGAAGGTAGCACCAAAAACAAAAAAACAAAAACAAACAAAAACCAACAAACACCAAACCAACAACAAAAATAATAATATAAAACAAGTAAAGTAGAGTAAAGTGAAAAAAAATATAGTAAATTAATAAGTAAGCTATTATAAAAGGGGGTTAAAGAAAGTAAAACAAGTCTAACAAAACAGTGTAATTAATCAATGGATTTAAATTTTCAGATATAATTTCAATAATGCAGTATTTAATAATTTTAAATTAATAATAAACAATTCAAAATTTAAATCTTCAATACTTTCAACTAAACCAGGTAAAACAACAACATTTAAACCAGTTGATCTATCAGGGGCAAAGATTAAATGTTTAAACCAAGGTCTATTTTGTAATATATCAAATTCATCATTGCTATTTTGATGAATAAATAATCTATCAATTGATTTAATTTTTAAATTAACAACTTTAACTTGAATTGCAATTTTTAATTTAGTAAAAATTTTAAACCATGGATAATCTTGAAGTATATCAATTTGTAATTTATCTAATTTTTTATCAAATTTAGTAGTTTTATTTAATAAATTATCAAATAATAAATCAATTTTTTTTAATCGATGATTTAATTTAATTTTTGGATCATCTTCATCAATGATTCTATCTTTCCAATAATCTGGAATTTTTTTTAAAATTTCTCTATAATTAAATTGAATTTGATTGATATAGTCTAATGTTTTAATATGTAATATTTCTTGTTCTGTTAAATTTAATACAAATAATCCAACAAATTGTGCAATTAAATTATGAAATTTGAAATCTGGATCTATGCCTGATAACCAATTAATATCTGTAAATTTTGAATTTTTATAAGGAACATAATCATTTTTTGGATCATTTTTAAAACCAATATTTAATGATGGTATACCAATATGATTTTGAAATATTGAATAATCTAAAACTTTATTTGAAATTAATTCAATTTTACCATTTTGATTCTTTAAAAAATCATGAAATGATAATGTTTCATTAACCATAACTTTATGCATTAATTTATCAATTAAATTATTAAATAATGGATTACTTTCAATATTTAATAATGTACCTTCAACTTTATCCAAATTAATATAAACTATAGTATTTCTACTTAATTTACTTGAATAAAATTCACCAAATTCAGTTGATCCTAACATTCCATAACTTGATGCATCCCATGAAATTAATTTGATTGTACGTAAAGGTTTCCAACCCAATTTAACTAACTCATTAAAACCTCTTGATAATTCTAACAAACTTGCATGACCTAAATTAGCTCCACCAATTCCACCAATTACATCACGACTTGCACCAATTATAACTTCTTCATCTCTCATAATTCCTGAAATTTCATTAATAATATTATAAATTGGTTTGATTTTAAATTGAACTAAATTACCAAACTTTAAATGATAGCCTTTTGATGGACCAGGTAAATAATTAAATTCATCGACATTACCAATCCAACCTAATTCAGGTCCATTATTTAAATGTTTTAAAATTTGTTGAATTTCATAATAACTAATTGGAATTGAAGGTATTTTAGGAATTGTATCAGGTTTGATTCTATGAGAAAATAAAGTCGACGACCAACCAGGAGTTGTTGGATCACCAGGTTGTTCAATTATATAATTTGTTGTTTCTTTATTTATACTAAATGGTGAACTTGCTGGACCATCTGGATAAGATTTATAACCATCATCAGTTGTAAATTTACCATCATCATAAGGATCATGATATAATAATACAGCTAAAGCACCATTAGAATATGCATTATCAACTTTTAAAGATGTATGAATCTTACCCATTCTTGCAATAACTATTTTATCTTTAATTGAAACTTTATTATCTATTAATAATTTAAAATCTTCATTAGTTGCATAATTGGCATATATAAATTCAGCATTAGCAGTACCATTAGCAGAATAAGGATGGAAAGTTAATAAATCAGATTCTTTTAAAGTTGCTTTATAAATCAATTCATTTTTATCATTAAATAATTCTAACCAATTATCAATTGGTTTATTCATCCAAGTTTCATATTTATCTAAGGAAGTTTTAAATTTAAAATTTTTAAAAGTATCTAAAATATTTTCATAATTTTCACCAGGTATATGTAATTCATCTTCATAATCTTCAATATAATCTTTAACATGATTTTTAAAATTTAAATGAGTTAATAATAATCTTTGACAATCATCAAATGTTAAAAATTCTCCATGTAATCTTCTTAAATCTCTATCTAATGAAGTTCTTGGTAAAAAAATCAAATTAAATAAAAAAACAGCAAATATTCCAATTAAACAAGATGATAAAAATCGTTGCCTTCTCATTTGTTTAACAGTTGCATTTGTAACATAAATAACTGAATTGGCAATTGATTCAGTTAGACTTCTAGCTCTTCTTAAATTCACAGAATTGGGTGATAATAAATCAGTTTGACTTCCATTTAAACTTCCATAACCTCCAAATTGATATTGTGATAACTGAGTTCTTGAATTCTTTCGACTTTCAGGTCTTGAATTTCTATGCTGTGAAGATGCTAGTAAAGAAGCCAATAAGTCTTCTTCTTCGGATGCTTCGTTCATCTGGTATGATCCATTGGGATTATACGGATCTGGAAACGGCTCCATTGCAGGCATGACTAGTATGGATTTGGTGTAGGGTACTGGTAAACAGGAAAACCCACTTCTTTACGAGTGTTTACAAGGCCCATAATTGAAACAGATAATGCGATAACAAGCCACACCACCAGCCTCGTCACCAGCCACGCATCCTTTTCTTGTAATTATCATATTTGTTTTCCATTTTATTTGTCCTGTTATGAATTGTAATGTTTCTAATCTTTTATTTTATGTCTATTAGGTAGTTAAACAGGTAAACACACCCTGGTATTTCCGATTCCCATAATTAACAGTCATTTCTCTATAAATTCGCTCCACAAAATCAAATCCAATTTTGGAATTATAAGCGCACCGATTTTAAAATTTTATCAATTCATCAAATGATAATTTAGTTTTTGTATATTTTAAAGTTGATAAACTGCACATTTATTCATAAAAAACGATTGAAATTGATTTTAATTATATATGAAATCAGATTTTCTAAAAAAGAACTAAGAAATTTCATTGGAAATTCAGTTTTCTACTCATAGTGACACGTTGAATTAATCTTTTAATATCATTACATATTAAAGTCCAAATTAAGAAAGAATAAAGTAGTAATATTAACAAAAGCAATGAATGAAAAAAGAATGAGAAAATTTATATAAAAAAATGAATAATTTTATAGAAGAAATAAATAAAAAGAGGAAAGAAAAAAAGAACTAATAGCAACAATTATTAATAAAATCAATGATGATAAATTTCTATATAAATTTTGAATGATAAACAAAGCAAAAAAGTAATAACATAACATAAGCAAAAACAAACTAATAAAACACATAACAAAACATCAACATAAAAAACATATGAGCACAAGAGAGTAAAATTGTAGACTTTTAAAAACAGTAACAGAGCAATGAGAGCAAAGAAATAACAACAACAACAGTCTAATAATAAATAAATAAAACGAAAAGCAACATAACATAACAATAACTAATTCAGTTTAGTTTAGTTTAATTCATCAGCATAAGCTAATTTATTCTTTAAACTTTGAACACTAGCTTCAGAACCACGTAAATGACCACGATCATCTAATTCAACAGTACCAGCAGTTTCAAATAATGAAACTTGACCAATTAGTAAACCTAAAGTATCTAAAACTTGACCAGGATCAGATAAATAAGCTTTAGCAACAGTAATTTTATTTGCAGGACCAACAGTAACTGGATAAATTCCATAAGAATTTAAATGATTTTTTAAAATTAATGGATTTAATTTCCAATTTGATTCAATATTATTTAATGCTTTAAACATATCTTCATCTGTTGTATCATCACCTAAACATATAGTAAAATCTGGAAATTCATTAATTGATCTTAAATTTTGTAAAATTGGATTTTTATTTATAATTAATCTTCTAACAATTTCACCTTTATTAACAAAACTTGGTCTAACTTCTAAATTTGCTTTACCTGACATAACTTCAACATCAAATTCTTTTAATTTTAAAATTAATTCATTTTTACATTTTTCAGCTTGATATAAACCTAAATCAGGATCAGCTTTTCTATAATGCCAAGTTAATGCAACTTGTTTTTTTTCAATAAATGCACCTGGTGTTCTTTCAGTATAATAATTAAAAATTTCTTCAACTTTTAATTGCCATGACATATCAATTTTTTCAGTTAAATTAATCCATGTTTTTGAATTATTTAATTTCATAAAACATCCATGTTCAGCAGATAAACCAATTTTTGGAAATTTTTTACCAATCCATTTATCTAAAAATTCTTGATCACGTCCACTTATAATCCAAATTTCATTTTTTGGATCTTTATTTAATTCAGTTAATATATTATATAATCTAGCTGATGGAATTGCAGCAGCAGGATCTTTAACAATTGGTGTTAAAGTACCATCATAATCAAATAAAAATAATCTTTTTGAAGAAGTTTGATAATTTTTTAATAATAATGGTTTATTTAAATATGGTGTACCAGTATGACTTGATAATTTAGAAGTAAATTTTAATAAAGATTTTAAATTATTTGAAGTCCAATTTTGTAAAGTATTTTTGATAACAGATTTGTATAATTTTAATTCTAATGTTTTTTTAGCATCATTTGACATTAATAAACATTCATTAATAGTATTTGATAAACCAACTGAATCCCATGGATTAACTTGAATTGAATCTTGTAAAACAGTTGTTGTACCTGAAAATTCAGATAGAATTAAAGGAGAATTAGTTTCCTTTTGACAAACTATATATTCTAATGCAGTAGTATTCATACCATCTCTAATTGAAGTAATTAAACCTAAATCAGCAACTTTTAATAAAGCATGATATTCATTTTTATCAATTCTCATATTAAAAAATTGAACAGGAGTATAATCAAATGAACCATATTTACCATTAATATTAGCAACTAATTCATTAACTTGTTTATCTAACTTTAATGAATGATAAAAAGGTTTAAAAGCAACTTGAATTAAAACAACATTATTTCTCCAATTTGGATACATATCTAAAAACATTTCAAAAGCTTGTAATTTTTGAACAACACCTCTAACTAAATCTAATCTATCTCTACCAATTATGATTTTTCTATTACCATTTAAAGATCTTAATTTTTCAACTTTTTCATCAACGATTTTTAAATTTAAATTAAATGCATCATTTTCTAAAGATTCAACATTAATACCTAATGGGAAAACACCAATTTTAACTTCAGTTGAATGAACTTTAACTACAGTTGGAGTAACTTCATAACCTAATAATCTAGCAGAACAAGAAATCATATGTCTTGCAAATGAATAAGATTGGAAACCAATTTGATTTGCACCTAACATACCATCTAATAATAATTTTCTTTTTGATAAACATCTAAAATATTCAGATGAAGGGAATGGAACATGAACAAATAACATTATATAAGCATCAGGTAATTCCATTCTTAAAATTTGAGGTAATAATAATAAATAATAATCATGAATCCAAATGATATCGCCAGGTTTATATAATTCTTTAATTTTAGCAGCATACGCTTCATTAAATTTAACATAATCATGCCACCAATCATTTTCATCATTTAAATTATTTTCAAATAAAAAAGGTTGAGGAGTTTGCATATAATGGAAAACAGGCCATAAGATATTTTCAGCATATTTTCTCCATTTATCTTGTTGTTTTCTTAATAACCAAATTGGATGTATATTTTCATCATTATTAATTAATTTTAATTTATTTGTTAGATTTAATTTATCTAAATCAGATAAATATAAAGGATCATTTTCAATAACTTCATTTTTTTTATTATTTTGAATTATAGTATTATTAATTGATTTTTGTTTATATAATTCACCAGTCCAACCAATTAAATGAGTTTCCCAATTAGTTTCATTTGATAAAAATGAATTTGAATTATATAAAGCAGAAGAACCTCTAATTGGTTTAACATCCCATTCAAATTTCTTTGATTTTGAATTAACTTTTCTATAAATTTGATTTGGTAATTGAGTCATACAATTTAGAATTCTACCAGATAAAGGAGGTTGAAAATTTGAGTTGTTGAAATCCAGTGGATTCACACAGTTTTTTGGTAACGAGTGTTTTGAAGCATCAGCTAGGCCTTGTAGGCACAGTGGTGGATGTTTATTATCAGCCATGGTGTGATAATAGGAGAGTTTAGGGGAAGAAGAAGTGGTGGCAAATAAACAGGAAAGAGTTCAGTTTTTATTTGTTTTCATTTTTATTGCTCATCGCTTTACTCGCCTTAACTAAGTGAAATTTGCCCTGTTTTGCCTGTTTTAGTTGTTTGACCGCCTTACAAGGAGGAGAGTATGGTGGATGGTGGATGGTGGATGGCATGGTTGGTGTTACATATTTAGCTATGTAGCTATACTGTTATATGTCATGTTATAGTACGTGTCGTGTAGTAGAGTACGTGTCCCTAGTTGTATCACTGTTCTCCGCCGGATTAACTACAACTGTCGAACCGAATTAGAGAGATATTTAATCATTTAAATAGTACAAACTATGAAATAAAAACAATCAATAAATAAAAGAACCAATAATACCAATCAATGAATATCTTCAAAAAACCTTTGTCTAACACCAGCAATAGTATCTGATGGATCATATGGGCGATCTGTAAACACTGAAAGATCAAAGTCAAACACTACACATTCACCAGTCTCTTTATCAATACCAACATTTTTTGGAAACAAGTCATTGTGGAAGATACATGCTTTAGCCAACTTTTTTAATAAAGATTCAACTAAATGAAACTCACCACGAGTAACAGGTCTAATGTTTAAAAAACTTATCACCACATAATCAACTTCTAACTTATTGTTAGGATTCATTGGATCATCGATTATAGCAAATCCAGAACCAAGTAATTCTGGTGATTTAATCTTATCTTCATGGTGTTTATTAAATTCATGAATCAGGGAATATGCCTTTTCTTCAGTTGACCGGAGTATTTGAGAATCAATTCCTTTGTTTAAATAAACATGATATTTAAACATAAAATGATCATCATGCCTTTTTATTGATTTTGGATAATAAGGCTCTAGCCAAGATAAGAAAGCATCAAAATCATAGAATTCTAAAACACCAGTAGAACTATCGACAAGATTTGATGGTGATTGGATGATGGTGTAGATTTCATTAGAATTTGGTAAATTATCATCTGTGAATGAAATTGTAAATGATCTTTCAGGTGAACTGGAAATATACTCATGATAATCTGAATTGCTTGTTGTATGTCTATCATTTCTAGATTGTTGACCAGATTTTCTTGAACCACCTTTCTTACTCTTTTTGCTATTTTCTGGTAAGGTGGTGTATTTTCCAGCAATTCTAAAGGCACCTAAGGTGTTTTTGATATTCTGACCTCTATTTCCGAGATCTTTTGATTTGACTATACTATCTTGTTCGTAGAGTAAACCAGCCAAATGCAGTTTATGATTATATCCAGATTCATCATTACAGAATAATCTGTGTCTAAACCCAACTTTATAAATTAAATCTTCTTTTCCTAATGCAGGTTTATAAAATCTGAAAAATAGGTGTTCTAGCCCATTGGACAAATATCCACATAATGAACCAGTGAATAATGCTTGACCATATAACTGAGCTATACTCAGAAGGCTGTTTGTTGAAGCTAAATGTGGGAAATCCTTTAATCTATAAACCGTCAGCTCAACTGGAATTAATGGGATCAGCTCTGATGTGTTGATTCTAATGTTATTACCAAAAGTGGTATCCTTGTAACTTGAATCTAAACTTGTTACAAATTGAATATCACCTGTATAACTTGCAGGATAAGGACTTAAATCTGGGAATGAAACAAGTTCATTCAACTGAACTCCCAAATTTGGAATTAATATCTTACAAATATCTAGAATATCACGAGTGATATGGCTATAATGAGTTTGTTGTAGACTAGCTTCATTTGAATCAGCACGTATTCTTTGATACTCTCTAATTTTAAATCTATTGCAAATTCTTCTTAATCTAGAAATTAAAGCTTGATTGCCAACTTGACTTCCAAAACAATTATTTAGTTTTTCAAGAAATTGTTCAATTGTAACATTTATATCTTCATCATCTAGCTGGCCAAGATTTTCAAATATAACTTGTGATTCATCTATTCTCATAGCCATAGGCTCGCCATTATAATATGTGCCATCTATTGATGGATTTCCTAATTCAACACCTCCCATTTGAGAAATTCTAATTGAAGAAAACTTAGAATCTTCTGAAAGAAAAACATCATCAATATCAAGTTCTGATTCGATGGCTCTACTAAATATAGGTTTAATCGTTGGTGATGATAAAATGAAAAAAATAAATCTTTGTAATGTAAAATAATCAGCTCTATCTATATCTAATTGATCATATAAGTCTTGTAATTGATCATCTATCTGAATTAATGTTAATTTATCATAATTCTGTATTTGTTCCCAATCATAAATGGGACCAGGGTGCTCAGAAAAGTAATGAAGTAAATTCTGATATCTGTTTTGTTGTTGTCGTTGTTCCTGTTGTCGTTGTTGTTCTTGTTCATAGTGTTGATCATCATGTTGAACTTGAATCTTATAGCGATGAAGCTCTTCGTGTAGTTTTTGAAATTGTTCTGAAGAAAGTTCCTGGTCGTTACTACCAAATGCCATCTCTGAATCAACTGGGGAACTATCTCTGGACATTGTATACTTGTAAAGGTTGGTGTAAAAGAAATTAAGGTGTGTTAAAGGAAGAAGAAGAAGTGGGGCAAACAAACCCTTAGAAATTGTCGTTGTTGTGAATCAATAGGAGACATGATATAGCTGGGAGGCAGTCAATAACAGTATAGTGGGATTATTGATAAAAGAAAAGAAGAGCAGAAAAAAAAGTTAACAAAATTAATTGGTGAATATCGGAGTTAAATGCTTTCGGCGTTAATCAGAGCTAGTCACGTGCCTCGTTTTTTTTTTATCATTACGCGTTTGAAATACACTGATAACAGTACTCTACGTATTACTTATATTATATTATCAACTACTTAATGTCCTCTAAAACTGGTTATATGGATAAAATTTATGGAAAATATAAAGGTCTTTTAATGATAAAACCGTTATATGCAGAAACTTCTGAATTAATTGAAAGAGGAACAGGTTTATTAGACTATACAAGCAGAATTGAAACAATGTGATGATGATGATGATATTGATGGATTAGAACTAGAATATTTACCATGTATGCACTGTCATGCATTTCTGATTGATAAATTGAAAAGATATGGAGAGCCAGGTAATCCACAAAATGAAGATGAAGATGATGTATTTCAACATGCAACTAAAATATATAGAAGAAGATTACTTAATTTTGCAAAAAAGTTACTGTCTGATTTAAATTCAAAAGATAACTTAAATCAAGATGAAAATTTAATCAAACATCAATTAATTCGTGAAATTGGTTTAATCGAGTCATCATCAACAACAACAACAACTAATGGCATTTCCAATAATCTGAATGATCTTGGTATTTCAATAACAGATAATTCTTTGGATACAAATCAAACATCATCCAAAAATAATTCAAATCTACTAGATAATTCATCAACAACTTCGAATAATTCAATAAGCACATCATTTAATAATAATAAAAATAATGGTAATCATGATGCTAATGGAACTAGTAAAATCAATAATGATGACCCTGAGCCAGATGTTAGAATGTGTGGTGATGCAAAGCAATCCCTAGATGATATGATTTTATGGCTTAAATGGGCAACGAGAAATTTCTCAAATGAAGAGATGAGGGCTCTTCTAAAGGATTTAGTAGAGGCAATAGCTAAACATAAAAGAAGAAGAATAATTAAGATAGTTTTTTATAATTTGTATTATTATTGCATTCATGTATATTAGAATAGATTATATTAAAAAATCAATATGGAGGTTCAAGTCGTGGACCACGCAATACTGGCAAAATCTAAAGGAATTAATTTTGTTTTGAAGCTCACTTTCTTCTTCCTCTGTTCTTTTTTCTTCGGGACCAGCAATACATATACATTGCATGGTTCCCAATCATATAATATCTTTGTTTGAATTAAGATGAAATTCGTGTTTTAACATCAAAAGAATCCAGTTTTTTTTTACCAGTTGCCTCCTCCTTCCTTATACTGTTAATCTAATTTGATATGAATGTTTGGCGGTTATTAATGACTCTCTTAGTGCAATCAAATCAAGTAGTTTTGATGATCTTAGATTTAAATTTGATAATTAACTACAACTTTTCCTTGAATACAGGAATTACAGTATGGCATAGCCTTAACAACAACATCAACAACAACAGCAACAACAACAGCAGCAGTATCAGAAGCAACAACAACAACAGCAGTATCAGAAGCAACAACAATAACATCAACACCAACAACACCACCAACATCTTTATTTCAACTTCAAATTATAATACTAATAGTAATAATAATAATAATAATAATATATCATGGTTATTTACAACTGCTTCTAGTGGGACTTCTGTTCTTTCTTCATGTGGTACATTAACTTCTCCAAACCATTGTACTTTTGGTGTTGATAATGATAATGATAATGATGATATGACTCAGTACGGTACAACTTATCAAATTATTTATAATTGGTTTGTTATATTGCTCTTCTTTAAATCTAATTTCCTTTAATTTACAATTATAATTACATCTATTTTTTTTCTGCTGAAGGTAAATTCTGATCATATAAAGATGAGATAAATTGATTTTTATTACTGGTTAAAATATATTCAATTGAAAAGTTGTTCTTTTAATTGTAATATATCCTCTCTCAACTGGATTTTTTTTTTCTGCGTTTCGGTTTTTTTATTTTATATTCTATATAACTTTGAGTTACTAGCTGTTAATAGTATAACATACTTTAATCAATTTAATCAATCGTAGTTAATTAATCAGAATACATAGAATACTTAAATTATTAATAGAATAGAAATAATAATTTCCGTTATTGAGGTTCAAGTCGTGGACCACTCAATATTTTCTTCTTCTTAGCTTTCCTTGCCCTCATCTCTTTCTTAAATAAGTCAAGAATATAAATATGAGCTACTGTCAATTATCTAACGTATTTTAATTATAAAATAGATTTAAATTGAATTGAATTCGTGAATTGCTTATAGGTTGTAGGTCACGTGTGACATGTTATTTTTGTAGCTATATTTTTAATCTAAGTTTTTCTCAAAAAAAAAAAAATACAATCAAAAGTTACAAAATACTGTGTATACGATTCACACGATTCACAAGCTAAACAGTTGGCATATATTACTAATTAGAACTGCAGGTGTGGTGGTATATGGGCACAGAGTCAATCATCAACTAATTATAGCTAAAATTATCTAATGTTACAAAACAACTAGCCGTATCAGATCAGTTAAAATCATTGTTTAGTTAACTCCATTAATTTGGAATCCAAAACACAGTTATATTTATCAATGGATATACTTCAATTAATGAATATCATCATAGAATCTGATCATATAAGATGTACAATATTAAGTTATACCATGACTTCTATAACTTCGAGATTAAAATGAATTCTTGTGAAAGAAAACAGAATACAGAAAGCAGCCACTGTCAATAGATTAATCAATCAACCAATATGGTATGTTTCTTTCTGCAATTGAAATAGATTTCCATTTTATTACTACCTAGAAATCAACTGGTTCATATCTATGTTAACTGTATATTAACCCTGGTTTAATTAACTTACTGTGGAGGAATGGAACAATAGATAGATAGCCACAGAAGCAGCGGACCCTGACTGCTCCCTGAGTTTTGAGCCTGCATGCAGTTTCCTGCTTCCTAGTCCCCATTTATCAATTAATTTCCATACAAGCACATGATTGCTAAGAAATATAAAGATGTTGGCAACTTGGCTTTATCAGGATATACATTTTATGCTACCACAACTTTAACAAATTGCGTAAGCTAGTGGTTCAATTCTAAACTCTTTATAATTGTGGTTTTCCACCCATCATCAATCATGTTTCTATCAGTAGTTAACACAAGGCTTTAATGCCAATTTATTTCTCTTACTTCGATGCATGGCAATATATTGATCATCTTAATTAATAATTACTAATTGATTTCCCACATATAAATATCATTAATGATCCATCTTTTGTGTGTATCGTGTCATCTACATTTCAGTTTTCTTTTATTCTTATAAAAACAATAAGCTACTTTTCTCATGGCTAAAGGTTATACTTTTGAAAAATATCAGAATCATCATACTCATCCCCATGAAGGTGAAGTTGAAGGTGAAGATGGTAAGCAACTAGATTATGAAGTTAATGAAGATGTCGTTTCTGAAACATCTTCTGACGATGAACCATATATTGATTTAACTATTGTTGAAACTGAAAAATCATTAGCTAGAAAGCAAACAAAATGGTTTCAAATTGGTAAATTTTTTTGGGATGGTCTTGATAAGCATCCAAAAGAACAAAAATTCTTAATTAAGTTAGATTGGTTTTTATTATCTTCATCCATGTGTGGTTACTTTATCAAAAATTTGAATCAAACCAATATTAAGACTGCTTATGTTAATGGTATGTTGGAATATTATGATATGACTAGTAATCAATATAATTATATGAATACTTTATGGACTGTTGGTTACATTATTGGTCAAATTCCAAGTAATTTGATTTTACATAGAATTTCAGCAAGATATTATTTAGGTTCATTGGAAATTATTTGGGCTTTTTTAACTGTTTTAATGATTACATGTAAAGAAGATAACATCAAAGGTATGTATGCTCTAAGATTTTTTGTTGGTCTTACTGAAAGTGGTTACTTTCCTGGTTTAGAATACTTGGTTGGTTCTTGGTATAGTCCCGAGGAATTATCTAAAAGATCATCTTATTTTGCAATTGCAAGTGCTTTCGCTTCTATTATTTCTGGTCCATTACAAGAAGCTGTGTTAAGAAGATATGCTCATTCCTCAATCCAACCTTTTCAATGGATGTTTATTATTGATTGTTGTATTTCATTCCCAATTGGTATTTATACAATGTTTGTTGATCCTAATACACCATCAACTACTGATGCTTGGTATTTCACTGAAGAAGATAAATTGGTTGCATTAGAAAGAAGAAGAAGAATTGGAGCTCAATTAAATACAAGACAAAAATATACTTGGAAGAAAATCAAATCATTTCTTAATACTTGGCACATATGGGTTTTTCCTTTAGTCTTTTTATGTTATAATAATTCTTGTAATCCTAGCAGTCAACCAACTTTTACAACTTGGATGAAATATGATTTAGGTTTATCATCAGGTCAATATAACATATACCCATCAATTGTGTATGCACTTACTATTGTGATTACATTATTTGTTGCTTATTTACACGACTTTTTGGGTGGTAAGTTAAACTATATCTTTGTTGCTTTATATTTTATTTGTTTAATCTTTGGTTGTATTTGTTTGGCAGCCTGGGATATTCCAATTGGTTTACATTGGTTCTGTTATTATATCACTAGTGTTCCAAATGGTTGGGGTCAACCTCAAATTTTTGCTTGGGTTAATAGATTGTTATATCAAGATGATATGAAAAGAAATTTTGTTGTTGTTATTACAAATACTTTAGCATATGTTACTAATGCATGGGTTCCAATTCTTACATGGAATACAGAAGATGCTCCTGAATATTTTATTGGTTTCTGTTATACTGCTACTCTATCTTTCTTAGGTTTAATTATCACTGGTGTTGCTTTTTATTTTACTAAAAGAGACGAACAAAGGCTATTACAAGCTGCTGAAAGAGAAAGATCTTTAGAAGCTACAGTAGCAGAGAAAAGAGTTGATCAGAAAACTTAAATCCTTTTTTTTTAGTTAAAAAAACATTATTATTTTAATTATTTTTGTTCTTTTTATTACTATATATACAACACTGGTTTGTTGACCTTTTTTTCTTATAGTTAATTCAAATCATTTTTCAATAATTTCTGTAGCTTTATTGGATGCTTTTGTAAATCAATCAAATAATCAACTTTTTCGGTCGACGAGGTTCAAGTCGTGCGCAACCCAGGGGTTTTAGGTAAATCGAGGCCGCCCTACGTAGTTAGTATCCGTTTGATGGGCCCTTGATTTCGAACAACAATAAATAGATTATTTTAATCTCTTCCCAAACTTTCAATGAAATGCCAATATTAAGAATATTGAAGTGCCTACCAACTGAACTGATTGAATTGATTTTCAAGCGTGCTGTGATTTTAAATTGTGGTTCAACTTCAGCCTTCATCAAACTTTTACTGAGCAATAATGATCCGGTCTCTCCATTTACAAGCCTCTGTTTTGAATTGATAACCAATGCTGAAATAAGAATTGGATTTTCAGCTTTAGGACTAGGCCATCAATTACTCATAACTTTCCCATCATTTGGAGCAACCTTGATTAAGTTATCACTTGCTAGTACGTAGGTCATCAATCAAATTATTGGATACTTTATCTCGTTTTCTTAAAACAAACAGACTTAAGTTTAAAATAATCAGAATAATGGATAAAACTCACTCAAATTTAGATCATATACTTGATTAATTATTGAATATATCAACTAATCAAATATCAGTTTCTCATCCTCAAGCGTTATATTTTTATCAATTTTATGACCGATACCCTGAAAAATTTAAAAATTTAACTCTTAACCTTTCAGATAATTTTAAATGGAGATTCCTGCCTAAAATGACTCATCTTTCTCGTCTGTTTGTGTTCTATCATGGAGAATCAATTGATGATATCATATTAAAAAATCTCAATTATATTAAACAATGGGCAGCCACTGATAAAAAGTCTCATCATACAGAACTTCACTTCAAAATTTCATCAACTACTGGAGCATCAGTGGAACTAATTAATTTATCTATCATCAACTTCATAACTGATATTTCTAAGTATGAATTCATAAAATTAATGTTATCACTGGATGGATTTGATTTTAATGCTTCAAATCAATTAAAGAACTATATTACAAAGTTGTCTATTCCTATCAGAAATGTTTTTCCTGATCCCAATCTTTCATATGAAAGTGATTCACTTAGACAAATGATATTACTTAAAGATTTAACACTTAGATTATATAACGTCGGAGAGCTTATGGATTCAGATAAATATAAAACTACAGTAATCTTCAATTTTTGAATTCACTTCAATTGAATAGTTTAAAATTAGAAGTTCTTACTATTACAATTTGCCCATTAAAGAAGTTAACATCATTAAAGTGTTTTGGAAACCCATCAGATTCAATATCAGATTTTTCAAAGTTTGATAATCTTAAAATTTTAAGTTTTGATTTAAGTAAATTTAAAGATTCCATAATAGCTTTACCTAATTCACTAGATGCCTTAATTATAGAACTATCCATTGAACTAGCTCAATTTTCAAACTTACAATCATTATCTAAATTGAGATATGTTAAATTATTCCAAGCCAAAGTCGATAATATAGTTAAAGCAAATAAGACATTGAATAGCCTTATATATCAGTTACCAAAATCAGTTGTAAAACTGTATATTCATACTTCCTTTTCGGATAAACATATTCTTGCCGATCAAAATGATCATACTTCACTTGCTAAAAAAGCTCATGAACATTCACTTACTATAAAATATCTTGAACGGTTACCAAATCTTGTATCATTACATTTGCAATCAATGGTGGTACGAATACGTGTTGAAAGTTATCCAAGTTCTCTGGATACATTAATTTTAGATGAAGTAACTTTAGAAGAAGGTCAACTAAATCCATTAGTTAATTTAACTCAGCTTTACATAAATTTTTCAAATGGTGGAAAAGAAGATTTAATAATATTTATAGATTCATTATCTAAGAATTTAAAATCATTGACATCATTATTATATTTAAAAGTTGCAATTGTTGAAAGATCATTTAAAATATTTATCTTTGATTTAATTGATTTTTTAAATGATTCAATTTCTAGAGTTGATTAACAATTTTATGCTAGCAATGCGTCTAAAGGATGTTTAATATATATTAATGTTCCTAATGATTTAACAAAGCTTATGAATCTTGATGAAGTAATTATAAATTCTACTGGTTATATTTCACCTTCTAAGATTAAAATGTGTTTACAAGGTGCTATAGAGTCTGAAAATATGGAAAAAATATCGATAATATAAATTCCACTTAACATTAGATTTTGATGAGCTAAGAAGCTTTTATAATCAATTTTCGATTTACTCTTTACTCTTTACTCTTTACTCTTGTGTACTGAAAATACTGAAATAATTAAAAATTCGCAGGGAGGTTCAAGTCGTGCGCAGGATAAGCTCTGTTTGAACTTGGAATTGTTGGAATTGTTTGGTTGATTTGTTTTTGAACCTATATGACATACATTTTTATCTTAAAATCAAGTAGTTCAAAGTAGGAAGACAATGTTTTATCACCAATCTTTTTTTTCTAATTCAGGAAATGATATTACAATATTATCAATATCATGTCAATAGTTAAATTATTTGAGAAGTTGCCAATTCAATTAACACTGTTGATTTTCAAGTATGCTGTGATTTCAAATTGTGCTTCAACTTCAACTTTCATTAAACTTATTCTTAACAATAGTCAACGCACTACTGCATTTACCAGATTCTGTTTCCAATTAATTAGTATTGCTGAATTAAGGGTTGGGTCTTCGTTTGATCCACGATCAAAGCATCAATTATTTATTACTTTTCCATCTAAAACAAACTTGATTAATTTATCACTTGAAAAGAAATCATCCATACAATTATTAAATAGTTTATTTGGTCTTCTTAAAGAAAAGAAAGTTAGATTCAAAAGTATTAAGCTAAGAAATAAAACAGGCTCAACTTTAAAAAATATACTTGATCAATTATTTAATTTATCAACTAATCAAATATCAGTTTTAAATTCTCAAGATTCATATTTTTCTCAATATTATGACCGGTACTCTCAAAAATTTAGAGCTTTAACTCTAGACTTTTCAGATAACCTTGAATGGAAAATTTTATCCAGAATGACTAATTTAGTTCAATTGTTTACTTCTTATGACGGAGAATCCATTAATGATATCATCCTAAGAAATTTCAACCATATTAGACAATGGGCATCCATTAAAAATCATAATTCTAAATCTAAAGAACTTCATTTCATTATTTCACCAAACATTAGAGCACCAATGAAGATTACTTATTCAGATATTATTAACCAATTCACAAAATTAATATTATCAATTGATTTATTAGAATTCACTAGAGCTAATCAACTAAAAGAATATGTTAACAAGCTAGTTGATACTCTCAAACACTCCAATTTTTCAGTCGAAGGTGATTTGATTAGAAGAATCCAGTCGCTTAGGGATTTAAAACTTACATTCAATAAAGACAAAAAGCTTTCTTGCTTTCAAGCTAATCTCAAGTTATTGGATTTATATGGTTTTAATAATTTAGATTTAGAACTTTATTCAATCCCATCTTGTCTATTAAAGAATTTGACATCACTAAAGTGCATTGGACAAACATCAAAGCTATTATCTGATTTTTCACAATTCGATAATCTTAAGAAATTAAGTATTGATTTAAACAAATTCAAAGGCCGTATGATGAGCCTACCTTTTTCATTGCAGATATTAGACATATCTTTACAACAACTATCATTGGAGACTCGTATACCTAGATTTACCAATTTATATGCATTGCCTAAATTGAAAAATATAAACATATGTATGCAAACAGTATTTGTTTCAAGTCAAATATTGGAAAAGTTTATAGACCAGTTACCAAAATCGGTTTCGGAACTTCAAGTTGACATTTCTTATTTTGATGAAGATGGTTATTCTTTTACCACTATTACTAATGAAGATGAGTATGCTTCAGTTAAGTTAAGTAATCTTTCACGATTACCAAATCTTACATCATTGAATTTATCAGCATCGGGACATGAAATAGTTGTTGAGATCCATTCAAGTTTCTTGAATACATTAACATTATCAAGTGTAATTTTAAAGCAAAGTCAAACAGATTCATTAATTAATCTAACTAAATTAACAGTAAGTTTTCCAAATCGTGATGAAAGACAAATAAAATACTTTATAAATTTTTTATCTAAGAATTTGCAAAGAATGAAATCGCTATTATATTTAAAGGTTTTAATTGCAGACCCATCATTCAAAGAATATAAAATTGATTTAATTAAGTTTTTAAATGATTCAATTTGTAGACTTGAGTTGGAATTCTACCCATGGCGTTCAACAACTCAAGAAGGTTCAATTTATCTTAATGTTCCCGATTTCACTAAATTTAAGAATTTGGTTGAAGTTATTTTAGATGTTTCTGAATTCAAATTGCATTTACAAGGTGCTATCGACCTTGAAAATTTGAAAAGAATAGCAATAGTTTGATCATTGATGTTAACCATCTCAAATTACTCTAACCATAACATGTTTTTTTTTTGTGTGTCTTTCTTTACATAGTATTTACTTTATATCCAATTTGACTTTCTATTCAATTTTCCTACAATATACTATTTGTATTAAAATTGATCAATCAATCAATAATGATAATTGGGCGAGGAGGTTCAAGTCGTGCGCAGCCAGTTCTTGCGAACAACTTTGTAAATTGTAAACTTTGCTTTTTTAACAGCTAGGGCACAATTTTATCAATAACATGCCAATAGTTCAACTGGTTAAGAAATTACCAATTGAAATAATTTTGTTAATATTCAAGCATGCTGTCATATCAAATTGTGGGTCAACTTCAGCTTTCATTAAACTTATACTTAAGAATGATGAACACACTTCTCCATTTACTAATTTCTGTCTTGAATTGATTGATGATATTGAAATAATAATTGGATCTTCAGATTCACAGTTTGAACAATGCTTATTCATAACATTTCCATCATATAAAGTAAGTTTAATTCCTTTATCACTTACTAATAAATCATCCATCAGATTAATAAATAGATTACTCAGTTTTCTTAAAGAAAGTGAACTTAGGTTTAAAATAGTTAAAATAGTTAAACTAGGCCTTTATACTGATTCAACTTCAGAGGGTATTCTCAATCGAATATTCAATATATCAACAAATCAAATAGCAGTTTTAGAACCTCAAAAGGCATATTTTCATCATTTTTATGACATATACCCTCAAAAATTTAGAGTTTTAGCCCTGGAGTTTTCAGATAAGTTTGAATGGCAGTTCTTATCCAGAATGGAAAATTTAGTTCAATTGTTTATTACTTATCGTGAACAGTCCATTAATGATATCATTTTGAATAATTTCAATCATATTAAACAATGGTCTTCCTTTAATCATCAAATTTCTAATCATAAAGAATTTCACTTTACCATTTCTCCAGCATTTAGAGCATCAATTAGTATTGTTAATCCATATGTTATCAAGTTTATAACAGATGTTTCCAAGTATGAATTCACAAATTTAATATTATCAGTAGATGGATTTGACTTTAGTGTTGCAAATCAATTAAAGAAATATATTAAAAAGTTATCTGTTTTTCTTAGAGTCACTGAACATCCTGATATTTCATTTGAAAGTGATTCAATTAAGCAAATGTTATCACTAAGAGATTTGAAACTTAGATTATTTTACTTAGGACAGCTTATGCACGGAGACAACCATAAAACTAATATGAAGTTCTTGGATTCACTTCAACTTAACAGTCTAGAATTGATTCTTACTACAGTTCCAATCTTTCCATTAAGCAGTGTAACTCGTTTAACTTGTACTGGACAAATGTCAGATCCAGAATTTTCAAACTTTTATAATCTTAAAAAACTGAGTTTTCATTTAAAGGAGTTTAAAGGTGCCAAAGTCAGTTTACCAAATACATTAGAAGAATTAGAAGCATCTGTAAAGATACATTTACCCATATTTACAAATCTGGAATCATTATCTAAACTAAGGTCTGTTCAAATATCGCAGAGTGAAGAAATCGGTAATTTAACTGAAGCAAAAGAAACATTAAATAAGTTTATATACCAGCTACCAAAATCTGTTTTAAAACTTAAAATTGGCATTAGTTTTTTGGATGAAAATTATGATGAAGATGAAGATGAAGATGAAGATGAAGATGAAGATGCTTTACCTCATATTGTACCCTATACTTTACTTGATAGAAGACATCTTGAGCGGTTACCCAATCTTTTATCATTAGACGTAGGAGCAGTCTGGGATCGGATACATGTTGGAATTTATCCAAATTCGTTGAATATTTTAAGATTAAAAAATATAGTCTTAGGAGAATCACAATTAAACTCGTTAACAAACTTAACTCAATTATCTATAAATTTTTCAATTGGTGGAAGAGAAGAGTTCAAATTATTTCTACAATCATTATCAAAGAACTTAAAAGCAATGAACTCATTGTTATATTTAAATGTTTGGTTTATTGAATTATTTAATACATTTGAAATTGATTTAATTGATTTTTTAAACGATTCGATTCGAAGAGTTGATTTACAATTTTCTCCAAGCCATAGATCTGATGGATGCTTATTGCATGTTAATGTTCCTAGTAATTTAAGTATGCTTTCAAATCTTGATGAAATAATTTTAAATGCTTCTGAAAATATTTTATTACCTCCCAAAATTCAAATACATTTACAAGGTTCTACAGAATCTGAAAATATTGAAAAAATATCGATAATATAAACTAAACTTATAATAAGTTTTCATTCTCCGGTCCTATATTAATCTTCATATTATTGTTAGTCAAGATCTTGTACTGGTTTTTAAATACTACAGATAGTGATATTACTAATGACATTTATACTGACCAATAATACTATATGAGTTTCTTACTACAGTATGGCAGACCAGTACCGCATGGTTACCGTTATTCGCTGAAGTTATTGGTTTATTGATGGCTTGAATTAATCACAATGGATATCATCAATTAATTAGTATGATAAAACTAGTTTTCAATTATATCACTGTATAATAATTGGATCGAGTTTTGATCGATTCTTATTTCAAGATTTTTCAAGAATTAAGCTGGCTGCCTATAATTACTAATTGCCAAGGAACGTAAATCAGTGTGGTTGTGGTGTTTGTGTGGTACATATATGATATAGATTGATTAATTGTATACTTTTAATGATTTCTGTAATTATATCCATTAATTTGATTTATTTTGTTAATTAGTAAGTTAAACTAGGTTTATCAGAGTTGTGAAAAAAAAATAGCTTCATTTTGGTGACGCCATAGAAAAAAAACAAAAAAACTGAGGTTCGATTCAAATTTTACCATCAATTTATAAAGAAAAAGCCAACCTTTCTTTCTTCTTCCTCTTAATTCCAAGAAATGTATATTAATTGCAAGAACAAGAAGAAATTTAAATTGATCATATCCATTTATACATGCATATTACGTATGGGATATCATTAATTACCGCAATATATCCTCAAACATTGGCTCAATTTCACCACACTTTTTCCACACTACAATTTTCATTGCTTCCTATTCCTTCCAGCAAATGATTGTGGAGTCAATTAATAATGATGAACATCTAATATTTGATTGATTAATATGAATAATGGGCTCTATAGCTTCAGCCTCATGTTGAACCCTGAGTGGACCCTTGAATTTGATTCAATTAAATTTTATTCTTATAAATACTGCAAATAATCCTTTAAATCAATTGTTATTTTTCAATTCTGTTAATAGTCTTATTTACTCAATTTAGGTACTGGTTACTATTTAATTATGGCTAAAGGTTATACTTTTGAAAGACATCGTCATCATCAAGAACAGCCAACTGAAGGTGAAGTTGAAGGTAAAACTGAAGACATTCTAATTGCTGAAGATTCTGCTTCATTAACATCATCTAACGATGAACCATATATTGATTTAACTATTGTTGAAACTGAAGAATCATTAGCTAGAAAACAAACAAAATGGTACAAGATTGGTAGATTTTTTTGGGATGGTCTTGATAAGCATCCAAAAGAACAAAAATTCTTAATTAAATTAGATTGGTTTTTATTATCATCATCAATGTGTGGTTATTTCATTAAAAATTTAAATCAAAATAATATTAAAACTGCTTATGTTAATGGTATGAAAGAATATTATGTTATGGATAATAATCAATATAATTATATGATTACTTTATGGACTGTTGGTTATATTATTGGTCAAATTCCAAGTAATTTGATTTTACATAGAATTTCAGCAAGATATTATTTAGGTGGGATGGAAATTATTTGGGCTTTCTTAACTGTTTTAATGATCACATGTAAAGAAGATAACATCAAAGGTATGTATGCTCTAAGATTTATGATTGGTCTTACTGAAAGTGGTTACTTTCCTGGTTTAGAATACTTGGTTGGTTCTTGGTATAGTCCTGATGAATTATCTAAAAGATCATCTTATTTTGCTGTTGCAAGTTATTTCTCTTCCTTAATTACTGGTCCATTACAAGAAGCTGTTTTAAAAAGATATTCCAATTCATCCATCCAAGCTTTCCAATGGATGTTCATCATAGATTGTATTATCTCTTTCCCTATTGGTATTTATACAATGTTTGTTGATCCTAATACACCATCAACAACTGATGCTTGGTATTTCACTGAGGATGATAAATTGGTTGCATTAGAAAGAAGAAGAAGAATTGGAGCTCAATTAAATACAAGACAGAAATATACTTGGAAGAAGGTTAAATCATTTTTCACTACATGGCATATTTGGGTCTTCCCAATTGTTTTCTTATTTTATAATAATTCAGGTCAAGTTAACTCTCAACCAACTTTTACAACTTGGATGAAATATGATTTAGGTTTAGCTTCATCTGTTTATAATACATACCCATCAATTATTTATGCTCTTGCAATTGTTGTTACATTGATAGTTGCTTATATACATGATTATTTAGGTGGTAAATTAAATCATATTTTTGTTGCATTATACTTTGTTTGTGTTCTTTTTGGTTGTGTCTGTTTGGCAATTTGGGATATTCCAACTGGATTAAAATGGTTCTGCTATTATATTACTGCTGTTCCAGGTGGATGGGGTCAACCTCAAATTTTTGCTTGGGTTAATAGATTATTATATCAAGATGATATGAAAAGAAATTTTGTTGTTGTTGTTACTAATACTTTAGCTTATGTTACTAATGCTTGGATTCCAATTTTTACATTTAATACAGAAGATGCTCCTCAATATTTTATTGGTTTTACTTATACTGCATGTTTATGTGCTCTTGGTTTTATTTTCACTGGTGTTGCTTATTATTTCGATAGAAGAGATCAAAAGAGACAACTAAAGTTGGAAGAAGAAGATAAGGGTGTTGAAGTCATTTAGACCTAGAGTATTATTTGTTTTTATTTTTTATTTTCTTTTCTCTTATATTTTGTATTTCTGCTTTTTTTACTTTTATATCATCTTTCTGGTTTAGATGATATGGACTTAATTTAACAAATTAACTAGCTTTTTTTTAATAGTTTCAAGAATCATGGCCTAGTTAGAGATGATAAAGTGTCTATGGCTGTTACTTTGAAAACTAATTATTGGTATTTTCTAACTAGGATTATTACTAGAGGTGAAGTAGAACTTATTAACTGACTTGATATTTTTTGCTGTTTATATATTTATTTCTTTTTTAATTCTTTCAATCACTCTTTTGTGATTATATCAACAAAAAATTCCCTGAGGAGGTTCAAGTCGTGCACGGAACAAAACTCAGCTCAAATTAAGACCTTCTTTTTTGTTAAGATGTATGCAGTTTTTTTTATAAATAATTAATTAATTATTACAAGCCTTAACATTTCCTAAATTGTAAAAACTAAATATATTGTAACTGTAACACAATCACATAAATATAATACTCTTTCAAACATTTAAACAAAAAAAATCGAAAATCTATTATTATAACTATAAACCTATAAAAAAACAATATCTGGAAATCCTGACAGGGTTGTGTAGTATTAATATTTGGCTCTAACTCTCTATTTGATCAGAATGGCTTATTAAATTTAAAGGTCGATCAATACACTTAGATGCAGATCTGTAGCATACTTTAAGTGGACCAACTTAAAAATCATTAGATGTAAAGACGAAAGAACAACTACCAGAGTAAGTACTCATGCACGAGCAGTGACTGATCTATGTACGCTAAAACTGTGCAACCTTGAACTCTAGAAATATCAAATAAACACAAGAAGGCAAAAATAGGGTAGGATAGGGCAAAAAAGACATTCAACAACTTGTAAATCATTATAACAATTAGTTAATAGCTGGATCTGGAGCTTTCAACTTTAAATATGTCTTTCAACTTTTAAAAACTAGACAAGATATTAGTGGCATTTATTAATAAAAGGAAACTATCAGTGGAATACTTTAAGGATAGATAAATCAAAAACAAATTGATGAATTTCTTAAGGGGGATCTGCAATATAGCAGCTAAATCTGTTTTTCAGCTTTTAATATGATTGTATCAATGTGATTATGAACATTCTAATATATCAAAAGGAAACTATTAGTAATACAACATTACTTTGTAATAAATAAGTAAGACAAACATAAGATTGAATAGCTGTCATGCCGAAGTTTAGCATATTTGGATACTTATAACAGAAATAAAGAAACAGCAGTAAAGCAGCAGAAATTGAAATTTTAAAGTACTATCATCCAATAAAATTCAAAATCATTAATTTGAAATAAAATAACATATTAAGACCAATAATGAAACAACAATAATGAAAGGTCTTAGATTACAAAATTCTATTCTGGATTTAGAATATAAAGTTCTAACCTCTCTTTTGATGTCAAATGGAAACAATTAAAATGAATATTCATTTCATTTAGTAGATAATAATCTTGCTTATGTATAACAGTAAAATTTAAGAAAACATAAGGAAACAACAAGAGACATCTACCAAAATTTGAAAAAAGCAACTTTTTCTTAAAGCCAAGGTTAACTAGTATAGGCAAATACTAAAGCAACATATTTTCTATATCTTCACAGAAAGAACCCAATGGAAAAGTAATAAGCACCTTTAGGCATTGTGCAAAGCTGGACAATCAAAGATAAAACTCACAGTATCTTTACTGGCAAAAAAAGTGATGTACCTAAGCTTCTAATTCTATTCGGGAGATAGAGGAGTCCTAACAGAAGGCAAACCTGAGAAAGGAAGAGGAAGAAGAAGAAGAGTATTGTATTGTACAGCTAAACGTTTAATAATTTGTTTTTAATAATCAGCTTAATTGCACGTACGACTTGTTTGGCAGTCATTTATGTCTTCTTTTTCAAAGACAACTGAGAAAACACGGTCATTAATACAAGTTCAACAGTTTGAACTTATAAAGCAATTACAAATTAAGGGATATCAAATTAAGTCAGACTTACCATCATGGTTTGAACATACATGTGGTATCTATTTAAAAGACGGGAACTTACCGGAATATGAGTGAATTACAATTTATTGTGGAAACAGTGGATCAAAGATAAGATGTCAAATTTATCAATTTATCAATTCAATTTAGGTTTAGAACCTGCAATGGGCTAACTCCAATTGATTATAAATCAATTTAGTTACATCAATTAAGTTACAGCTATATTATTATTCCTTTGATTGAATCAAAGGTCCAAATATATGATGTTGATATCTGGGTCAATCAGTTAAATTGTATGTACCCTCTGCATAACTAAATAACCAATTTATTAATAATTCAAGTTGATATATACTAATCAATTAATTAATTGCAAGTTATAGTAAGATATTCATATTACTAATTCACTACAACTGTTGTTTGCTTTTAAATTGTGGTAATTTGTGGATATAAGAAGAATATCATCAAGCCACAAGTATCCCCCACAAATTTACCAAATTTACTTATCAAATCAATCAATATAATCTAATCAATATATGTGGATCAGCTCAATTGGGTGATGTTTAGTAGTGATTACATATGTTTCACCGTCAAAAGTCATATGATAAATATTAGCCATACCTTCAACTTAAAACTTATATAAATCTACCATTTCCCCCACTGTTACTCTTCATAGTTTAACCAATTCATGATTTCAATTTAATTTTCAATAACTTATAATACAAAGAAATGTCTGTTGAAGTCGAAACATTAAAACTAAGAACAACAGGTGCATCTACTCCAGGAAAATCTCAAGAAACGTTAGATCAAGAAATTGAACATATCATTAGAAGTTCAAAAGGTTTATTAATTGGTACTCCTGGTAATAATTCTACTTTTGGTCCTGATCCTGAAGGTTTAAAAATTTTACCTGCAACTACAAAACAAAGATTTGAAGAAGCTGGTGTTGATATATCTACTGGTTATCCTGCTAGACCAAAGAAAGAAGAAATTCCAGTTTATTTAGATGAAGCTTATGCTATTAGAGATGATGATTATCCATATATTGCAAGAGGTAAAGGTGCTGATCCAGAAAAGAAAGCTCTATTAGGTGCTGCTAAAGAAGTTATCCATTTAACTAAGTTCATTGGTACTGAAATTGTTGGTTTACAATTAGCCGATTTGAATAATCAACAAAGAGATGAATTAGCTTTATTAATTGCTGAAAGAGGTGTTGTTTTCTTTAGAGAACAAAAGTTACCTCCACAAAAGCAAAGAGAACTTGGTGCTTATTATGGTAGAGTTGAAGAACATCCTCAAACTTTCCAAGTCCCTACTTTACCTGGTGTTACTGTTATTTGGGGTGGTTATGCTCAAAAGAAATTTGGTTCAAGACTTACTTTTAAAAATCTTAATTATTCTAATTGGGATTCCACAAAATTTAAAAAATATGGTGGTACTGATACTTGGCATACTGATTTAGTTCATGAGAAACAACCGGCTGGTATAACTCATTTACATCTTGATGCTATTCCTGATGTTGGTGGTGATACTTTATGGGCATCTGGTTATGCTGCATATGATAAATTATCTGAAGAATTTAAGAAGTTTTTAGATGGTAAGAAAGCTGTTTATGTTTCTGCTCATAGTTACTTAGATAGAGATGATCCATTTGGAGGTCCAAAGAATATTGAAAGAATTCATCCATTAGTTAGAACTCATCCAGTTACTGGTTGGAAATCATTATTTTTAAATAGAGGTATGACTAAAAGAATTTTAGGTATTTCACCAGTTGAATCCGATATTATTTTAAATTATTTATTTGATGTTTATGAAAAGAATGCTGATATTCAGGTTAGATTTAAATGGGGTCCAACTAAACCTGGTTATGGTGTTTCTGCTATCTGGGATAATAGAATTTCACAACATCGTACTGCTCTTGATGCTGGTTTAGGATTCTCTGGTAAGGATGTTACTGAAGAACCAAGACATGGTACTAGAGTTACTTCATTAGCTGAAATTCCATATTTTGATCCAGAGTCTAAGTCTCAAAGAGAAGCTTTAGGTTTACCTTTAGATGAATAGTTAGAAATCAATCATCTAATCTAATAACTTTTCAATTTCATTTCATTTCTTTACATTGCCTTTAACTCTTTATTTTTTTATATCATTCTCATTTAACTTGAACTATTTTATTTGTATCCATCCACAGTGTTAAATTAGTTAAATTAACACTGAATTGACGTAAATAAATCAAATCATGAAAATTGTGGATCGGAATCATCGGATAAACAGCGGAGATAATCTCGGGAATCTGCCTTCTGGTGCGCGGGTGTCTTTTCTGTGGCACTTTCTCAAAATTTAGATTTTTGATCTTTAATTAATTCCATTCCTTTTAGTTTGATAGTCTACGGGCTATATAATTTCTTGATCTCATCGATTCAATACCTTCAGAATTTATCAACAGTTACTTTCAGTATGAGACATCAGGATTACTAATTCAAAGACTTGGTTAATCTTATCAATTGTGTTATAACTGCAGTATAGTTCAAATCAAGAAGCCACAACTATCTATCTGTACCGCTTTGATCCCTCTATATTCACTATTGATTGTATGAATTTATATGATATTGTCTAATTAAGGATGCTATTGGATGGATTTTATAGTACTTTTAATTCCAGGATTATGCATGGGTCTGATACTGTATCATCATCCAAGTCAAATTGATCCAATATCGGAAGCCATAGTTCTTGATTTACGAAGTTTCCTATATAAAGTCCTCTTATTCCATCTTCATTTTCCAATTACAATCAATAAACATTACTATTTCTTTCAATTTCATCTCAATTTATTGAAAAAATGACTACTCAAGTTGAAACTTTAAAATTAAGATCTGGTGTTCCAGAAGAAAGAACAAAAGAAACTATAGATCTAGAAATTGAAAATATTATTAGAACTTCAAAAGATTTATTAGTTGGTTCCAAAGCTGGTGATTCTGTTGTTTTTGGTCCTGATCCAGAAGGTTTAACTATTTTACCAGAAAACACAAGAAAAAGATTAGAAGCTGCTGGTGTTGATTTATCTGTTGGTTATCCTGCTAGACCAAAGAAAGAAGAAATTCCAATTTATTTAGATCAAGCTTTAGCTATTAGAGATGATGAATATCCTTATGTTGATAGAGGTAAAAATGCTGATCCAGAAAAGAAAGCTTTATTAGGAGCTGCTAAAGAAGTTATTCATTTAACTAAAGTTATTGGTACCGAAATTGTTGGTTTACAATTATCTGAATTAACTAATCAACAAAGAGATGAATTAGCTTTATTAATTGCTGAAAGAGGTGTTGTTTTCTTTAGAGATCAGAGATTATCTCCACAAAAACAAAGAGAACTTGGTGCTTATTATGGTAGAGTTGAAGAGCATCCTCAAGTTTTCCAAGTTAATGATTTACCTGGTGTTACTGTTATTTGGGGTGCTTATAATCAAAAGAAGATGGGTTCAAGTCTAACTTTCAAAAACATTAACTATGCTAACTGGAATCCTGATAAATACAGAAGTGGTACTGATACATGGCACACTGATTTAGTTCATGAAAAACAACCTGCTGGTATTACACATTTGCATCTTGATGCTATTCCAGACGTTGGTGGTGATACATTATGGGCATCTGGTTATGCTGCATATGATAAGTTATCTGAAGAATTTAAGAAGTTCTTAGATGGTAAGAAAGCTGTTTATATTTCAACTAATTCATATCTAGATAGAAATGATCCATTTGGTGGTCCAAAGAGAATTGAAAGAGTTCACCCATTGATTAGAACTCATCCAGTTACAGGTTGGAAATCATTATTCTTAAATAGAGCTATGACTAGAAGAATCTTAGGTGTTTCACCAGTTGAATCAGATATCATTTTGAATTACTTATTTGATGTTTATGAAAAGAATGCTGATATTCAAGTTAGATTTAAATGGGGTCCATCTAAGCCTGGTTATGGTGTCTCTGCTATCTGGGATAACAGAGTTTCACAACATCGTACTGCTCTTGATGCTGGTTTAGGATTTTCTGGTAAAGCTGTTACTGAAGAACCAAGACATGGTACTAGAGTCACTTCATTAGCTGAAATTCCATTCTATGATCCAAGTTCTAAATCTCAAAGAGAAGCTTTAGGTTTGCCATTAGAAGATTAGTTTTGAGTTTACTTTTTTATGCTTTTCAATTTTAACTTTTTTCTATATTACTTTAAAATATTATACATTATTAATTTTTTTAATTATATACTATTCTTAGCTATAATAATGATTTCTTGATGAATATCAAATATATGTGAATATCGCTTGTACGTATACTTAGTAGAATTTGCTTCAAATGTTGTATGTATAATGTATGACTTATCCAGTAAGCCATGCAATTTAATTTAAAGTATAAAAGTATATAATTAACAAACATAACACTCTAAAGCAAAGAGATTAAGCAAAACGGAAATATGAAATAATATAGTAATCAAAAAACATAATTAAATGAAATGAAAAGTTTAAAAAAAAGGTTACAAAACTCATTCTTTAGAGTTATTGTTATTATTATTATTATTATTATTATTATTATTAAGTGTAGAATTTTGATATTGTTGATGAGAAGTTCTTTCAAAACTATTATTTTGCCCAACGGGTGAATAACTAGAACTAACATTATTTTGAGTAACTATCCCGTCAATAGCAGAAGGAGAAGCAATGAAATCAGGAAATAAATTAGGAGTGGAAGGCATTGCATATTGTCTATTATTATTATTTAAGGATGATGTTGTTGTTGTTGATGAACTTGGAGGAGAAAATGGTAATGTTGATGCACGTCTCAATTTATCCCAAGTTGTTAATGGAGGTGGTTCAGAATTAAAAATGGTTGCTTGATGCATAATAGGTAGTCTTGGATATTGACTAAATGAAGATGATTGTAATTGAATTGAATTAGTTGGATGAAATGGTTGAGATGAATTCTGATTTTGTGATTGTATTGGTTGTAAATGAGGTGATTGAAATTGATTTCCAGTGGCATTTGAGGTTAAAGAAGGTAAAACTGGATTAGGATAACTCAAACTAGAACGAGTAGATGAATTCTGTGATTGAGGATTCTGTGATTGTTGTTGTTGTTGTTGTTGTTGTTCAAAGGGATTTCTTAACGAATTAGATAAGGCATGTTGAGCAAGACTATCATACATAGAAATGGGTTTCAAATGAGTTTGAGAATTGCCTAGTGAACTATCTTGATCATTTTGATGTTGCTGCAGATGTTGAAATGTAAATTGTTGATGATTAAATGGTTGAGGTTGAGTTTGAGTTTCTAGACGACCCCTTGAATTCATACTTTCTAAATATTGATCTTCAATTTCATCCATATAACTAGCCATTGTACGATGAGAGCCCAACTGAACTGTAAAATTAGGTTCAATATCCTGTTCATAATTATTTGGAGTAAATGAAGAATCAGTGCTAGTTCTTTGATCAGTACTAACATCTGATAAATATGAATGAGTTCTTGGTTGTTTATCATGTTCAGTAGCTAAAGGTGTATATGAAGCTGATGGTAATAGTTCATTAATAGGTTTTGAAGACTTTGCAGTACCATTTTTCATTAAAATTGGTTTAACAAGTGGGGAAATAAAAGGCAATGTATTTTTATCTAAAACATTTTCAAGAATATCAGGATAATCTTTTAATCTTTCAGCAGTACTTTCTAAATGTGGAGCATTAATTGCTAATCTACAATATTTAACTAATTTCTTCTTATCTGGATAAATAACTTTTAATAAATATAAGCATATTTCAATTAATGACCAAGAAATTGAATCTTTAGCATCTTCTAAAATTGGTATAACTTTATCTAAATCTTCTTTAATCATTTTACGAACATTTTCATCTTCATGAAATAAAAATGGCAATGCTGCAACAACAGTTTGAAATACTAGAAATAAAGTATTTTGAAAACAAATGAATTCAATTTTAATTGTTGGTAAAGTCTCACAAATGACTTGAATTAATTGATGAATTGCTTTAATCATTGTATCCCAAGCACAATCTAAAGTTAAATCTTCTTGTTGTAAATATGATTTAGTTGAACCAGGTTGCTTTTCTTCTCTATGTAATGCAATAATTGCAATTGAATGCATTCTAAACTTATGAACTCTTTGAACAGATAATGATAAACTTAATACAGCAGCATTAAACATTAATTTAGTAAATAAAGTACCATTTGTTTGCCAATGACTTCTAGTTTGATAATAATTTTCAATTAATGAATCCATTTCTCTAACATATTCCATAATTGGATCACCTTTTAATGAAGCCATATTTGCTTTTTTTTGTAATGATGTAACTATATCTGTTAATCTTTGTAAATTAATACCTTCTAAATACATTTTATAAGTTAAAGATTGATTAGCAACACCAGTACCATCAAAATCGTTATATGTTAATGGGGATACCGTACAATCAGATACATCAATATTATAATTCTTTGAAAAACTTAATGCATAAGTTCTATCTTTTATTAATAAAGCATAAAATAATCTTTTATAAGTCAATTTTTCATCATCTGTTAAATAATTCAAATTTGATACATCTTTATGCATACCAAAAGCAAGTGCAATTCTAGCTGAAGCAGATAAATTATCTTCTAAACTTTTTAATGTTTGAACTTTTGAAGGTAAAGTTTCTAAAATAGTCATTGATAAAACAAGATAAATACCATTTGGTTCACAATGAGCAGATAATAATAATTTAGCTTTTTCAAATAATATTCTAGTTTCTTTTAATTCATCAGGAGTTTTAGCAGTCATACGTGAACCTATATATAACATACAACGTAATAATAATAAACTTGGAGGAAATGTTAAATCTTTGAATTGTTCTTTAAAAACAGAAACAGTTAATACTGGATATATTTGTTGATAAGCTATAAAATAAGCTTCAAGAAACATTTTACATTTTTCAGCACTTGGTAATATAAAGCAACCATTTAATTTTAAAGTTTTTAAACATTCATTTGTTATTAAATCTCTTATAGTTATTTGTCCTTTACCTTTATAATAATCATGTAATGCTAATCTTAAACCATAATGTGATGTTAAAACTTTAAAAAATTGAGATAATCTAAATGTATCAACTTGAATTGATAAAATTTTATCTGGATCTAAAAGTAATTCATCACCTTTCCAAAGTAAAAATGGATCATTATGTGGATATTCAGGCAATTTCTGTTTATTTGAAGAAGGAAGTTCTTTTTCTTTAGGTTGTTCATCGATATCTTGTTGATTAGTGTCAGGATTTTCTATTTCTTGTTGTTTTAAATTATCAGTATTCAATTTCTCTTGTTTTAATCTTTCTCTTTCAGCTTCCATTTCTTTCTTTGTTTTCTTTTTCTTTCTACTAGGAATAATACATTCTGAACCGAATTCCTGACAGTTTGTGCATATTTCATAAGGATAGTTCTTATTGACCACATCACATCTAACTTTTCTCCGTCTACAAGTCAAGCAAGCTTTTCCGGATCTATTTCTTTTGAGTCTTTTTTGAGATTTGTTGTTGTCCTCAGACACAGACGGAGAAGCTTCCGCGGTCTGCATTATTGTGTGGGATGAAGTGTAAGGAACAGTGTTTGGGTTGGAGGGAGAAGAAGCTCTGAAAAGGAGTTGATATCAGTTAAATGGATGCCATATTAATATTTTGCAAAATAATAATAATTGAGCTCTGTTAAATAGATCGATCAGGTTGTTAGATCTAATTCCCTGCCCAATTCTGCCCAATAACTGGAGGGTATCGCCGTGCCGGTTTTGGTGGCGGTCACGTGGACGGGTCTCGGGTTTAATAGTTACTTGCTACCAAATTACGACTTATCAATTAATATAGAAGTTCACAAGAACTGATAGATAGAATGTAATTCACAACTAAAGACTAGAAACAAATAAAAAATAAGAATATAGAAATAGAAATAGAACTTGAAAAAGTGCTAATTAGATGTTATTGATTCTCTTGATTTCAGTAATAAAGCTATTCACATATTCCTCTTTTGTAAGAGATCTACTGAATATTGATCTTTCCATCTTCTTGGAGTCATCTGATGGTAGATATAAATAACAATCAAAAATTATATTTGCTCTTTCAAATGATTCTTTAAGTTTTGTGGCCCAAGAATTTCTTTCAGCTTCAGTCAAGTGTGGAATATTCTTCTTACCCATAGTAATTTTGGTTTTTCAGTTTAATTATAAGATATATGTAATTGATACAAAAAATATTAGTTAGGATTCAAAGGAACTTATATATAAATTGGTTGTCTTCACTTTTCTTCATTTTTTGAATGGTAAAGGAATGTTATATCATCAATTTATCTCACATTTTTTAAATTGATATCAAATTAAAACTGAATATGCCCAAAACAATTAAGTGCATATCAATGATGAATCAATTACATAACCTAATATTTGAATTACAACACTCGAAAATTTACTAGATTAAATAACTCAAATATAAGAAGTAGATTATTTTAAAACTAATAACAATTAATTAATACACAAATATAATTTATACCATAAACTGATAAGAACTCTATCCTCACAGATTTTATACTCATAAATTACAACTCATAACCAACTGTTTGAAAACTGTAGAAAAACTTAAAGTGATAATTATTTAAGACTTTTTCGTCATTTTGGAATATAAGGTAGATATCCTTTGGATATATTCTAATTTGGTAGCAGATTCCTTGAATATTACTTGTTCATGTGATGTGGCAAAATTCATAGATTCATCTAAATATCCAATTTCCTTAAGGTTATTATAATATGCCTCTTCAAGTTGATTAATCTTCAGCTCTCTTTCGTCTTTAGTTAAGTATGGAATAGAATGTTCCATTGTAATTTATTGGTTGAAATTAAAAGAGTTACCGATGTATCATAAAAAAGGAATATGAGAACATTGAGAAGATATTTATATAGGAATTAGTTACTAAACCATACACAACATTCTTATGCTTTTTTTAGTTTTTTAGATTGATATGGAATGTGACCAATTTTTATTAGTCATATATGATCCAATCATCAATTAATGAAACTTTCTCCATTTTCATAAATGAAAAAAAACTCTTTAACTGAATTGTTAAATTTAAAATTTATTACGTAGAGATCGAATCAAGAATTAATTATGTGCAACCAAAAAGTTCAAAAACCACGTTAAATGAAATAGCTCAAATACAAAGAAAATTTAATCTTGAAGTTTTATCATTAAAATTATACAGAAAAGGGCTTAATAAGGCCAATCAATTTGAATCAATTAAAGTATTAATATCTGGTACGTCTGATTTTGTCGATTCTGAAATCGATTGTTTCCCGATACCATTTCACGGTAACAGCACCATTGAATATAGCTCTTTCTTCTGCTTCTGCTTGTTCTTGTATTGCTTCATCGGTCTGATTTATACCATTATTGTTATTTGATAATTTAATTGCCTTTGCAAGTTCCTCGACGGAGTATCTTCTTTCATCTTCTCTCAAATTTGGAATAATCTTATAATCATTCTTAGCCATTTTGATTTCTTAATTGAAAACTTTAACCATATAACTAGAGTATATAGAAGAAAGATATTTAATTGTGAAGTTTATAGATATATTTATACATATTTATGTAGATATATGAGTCATTTTTTAAATTTGATGTACAGAATTTGACATGTCCTTTTTCTTTCAAAATGAATAAACATATTTTTAAATGAAACACAGGCAAATTATAGCTGATTTTAATACAAATCCTACGTATATTATATATAGTGGTAAAGTTTTTCTTTTACAATAATAAAATGAAATTAACCTTAATTAATTTGATATCAAACTAAGATCGAATTTACAAATTTATTACGAATCTATATAGCATTATTTGCAATTGCAAAATATATATATTAATCATCTGATAAACTAAAAACAAAAAATATCAAATAAAAAAAGTATTTTTAATTTAATAATATGTACATTAATATATACATATTAAGAAAAGGCGCTCAATAATTAATGATGTAAATTATTCAAAATAATATAAAGGGGACATTTTGATGCTTGCAAGTTGGTTAGCCATCATAAAATTATAATCATTTAAGTCAAAAGACTTATTAAATGCATATTTTTCCATTGATATGGCTTTTTGTCTAATTGTTGTGCTGCTTGGGCTTAAACCTCTTTTTAAACTTTCCCTTTTAAGTTCTATTTCAAGTTGAGTAACATAAACTCTTCTTCTCTCTTCAGTCAGGTCTTTGATAACCTTAGCCATTTTGATTTCTTATAATTAAAAACTGTGATTAACCAAAAATAATTTTCAGCTAGCTAGTGTGTAGAAGAGAAATGATGATTAAAATAAAAGATATTTATACAGATATAAATATTGATTCTGTTGGAAAAAATAGATAAGAGAATGTTATATGTCATTTTCTAAATTGAAATAAGCGTGGAATCTGACATTTTCAAAATGAATAAACAATGTTAAACATATATTTTTAAATGAAGCATATGGGCAAAACTTACTTAATTAGTAAATTATGTCGTAGTATAATTCTCTCTTTTACAAAAATAAAAAAAACCTTCGATATAAAATTAAGAATTTACAGATTTATTACAAATCTATATACAGTAGCATTATTTGCAATTGCAGCATATATTATAATCATCTGATAATCCAAATTAAACAAAAAATATCAAATTAATAAAAACTTATTCTTAAGTTAATAATATGTACACTATAATATACATATTACTTAAAATTATAAAGAAAGGGGGCTTAACTAATGATGTAAATCAAAAGAACATGCTTGTTCTGATTTCCATAATTTTGCTACTGAACAGTGAATCATAGCCTTTTAAGTCAAAAGACCTATTAAATATAGCTTCTTCAATTGATGTAGCTTTGTTTCTAATTGATGTACTACTTAGGTTTGTACCGTTTCTCAAACTTTCCCTTTTAAGTTCTATTTCAAGTTGAGTAACATAAGCTCTTCTACTTGCTTTAGCCAGGTTTTTGATAACCTTAGCCATTTTGATTTCTTATAATTAAAAACTGTGATTAACCAAAATCAATTTTCAGCTAGCTACTGTATATAGAAAAGAAGTAATGATTAAAATTAAGGATATTTATATTGATTCTGGTGGAAAAAAATTCAAAAAATAGATAAGAGAATGTTATGCATGTGTAAGTATATCTCTAAATTTGAGAATCTGACATGTCTTTTTGCCTTTTAAAATGAATAAACACTGGCCCTTTTTGAATAAAGTACTAGTAATTTATTTTAGAACATATAGCAAATTGGTAGTAAGCTCGCTACTAAGCTGTAGTACTATACATAATGTAGTTCAAAATTTAAATATAAAGAAAAATGTATCCTAAAGCTAATAAAATTAACAGGTATAGATAGAGATAGACCTTCATGCACCTGAGACTACGTCATTCATTTCCTTCAAATAGTCTTTTGTGTGAACATGAGTACTGAATATATACTCTTCCACTGCTTCAGCTTGTTCTTTTATTAATTTAGCAGGCTGCTTTATGCCTTGACTTAAGTTTTTATTTTTAATTGCTCTTATAAGTTCTGCAACCCAATACCTTCTTTCATCTTCACACACCATCTTAGAATCCTCCTTAGCAATTCTGATTTCTAAATTAACAACCGCTACAGTACTACAGTACTACTTTACAAGCCTGGGTATAAAAAAGTAATAATGAAAGATATTTATACGCACATTGATTCGAATTTTGGACAAGAGAATGTTATTGAGACATTTTTTAAAGTTAATATATAGAATCTGATATGTTTTTTTTCTTCAAAGTAATTAAAAAACCCTTTATTTTAAGTACTGGAAAATGTTTTGCAGAGTCTAGAAAGTTAGTATAAAAAATGTACTGGAATGCTCAAACATATTCAGTTGACGATGTGAATTAATTCTGACCTGGACAAACCTTTCTGATTTTTTAGATTGATTAAAGACTGTATCCCAATTCACTATTATACTCACTAATTAATATAATTATTATTAATATAAGTTTTGAAACTTGAAAGAAAGTAATCAAATAATTTGATTTAAAGGTGCTTATATAGTAATTAATAATTATATCAGTTTATCTGGATGAGACTGGATCGATCTTCTACATGTTTTTCTGACTAGTCATTTGTAAAAAATGGAAACCCAATTTAAAGGTTTAGAGTACTGGTCACTTTATTACATATCAATATTAATATAAAAGTATTTCTTATTGTTGAGATTAGTATAAAACTCAATACAAAAATCAAAATATGTAACTTATATAGTTTTCTTATTTAAAATTTAAATTGCAAAACTCAAATAGTCAATTATCTTTTTTGTCTTTCATATATCATAACTAATCAATATAGTGCATTCAAATAAGACTTTCAAAACCATGAGTAGTATAATCAAAAAAGAGTTGTAAGGCTTTTTAAGAAAAGAAATAATAATAACATCAACATCAAGATGGATTCTTTCCTTGTTTAGCAAGTTTTCTTAAATATGATGGATGTGGATCATCATAAAAATTCTTAATTCTACCATTTAATGAAACTTCATAATTAATCTTTGCTTTCATTGTTTCTAAATAACTTTGTTTAGTTTTACTTAGTTTAAAAACCCCAGATTCAATTTCTAATGCATCTTCATAAGCATCATAATTAATAGATGAATTAGTATTCTTTAATGCATTTGTTAATTGAACAGTTAAAAACTCTCTTTCTTGTGGAACCAAAGCATAAATTTCATTTCCCATTGGTAATTTTTGTTGTCTTCTTAATTCTTCCTTTTCTTGATCAACTAAAAGTTGTTGACCTGATTCAAATTCTTTTCTAATTGCTTCTTTCATAGTATTCAAATAAACCTCTTTAGATTTACACATCTTGAAAATATGAGCTTCTTTAATTAATGCTTCTTCTGAAATAGCCCAAGTTGTAGGAAAAGCGATTTTTGGTAAAGCATAATCAAGTTCTTTAGTTAAAGTATCTCTTTCATGTTGAGAGATATAACTAGTAGGCTTTTTTTCTTTATCGATTGTCATTGTATCAGTTGTTATAAATTATAGATTATGAATTAATATATGATACTCCAGAAGTTAAGCAAGAACAGGATTCCGTATGAGTTAAATACATGGAACTAATTAATTATATAATATTAAACAATGTGACTCAAGTTAATCATCAGTATCAACACCTGTATAATATTCTAGAAGTACCGAATGATGATATATTCTTAAATATGTGATAACTTTACAAGAAATAAGGAATGTGATCAACATCAACAACATTTTGCAAAGTAAGGGTCTAAGACATATATAATAACCGAAACTTAAGTTGAGCATCTGCATAAACTAGCTGGTAATATTGCAATTAAACCATTTAATTATGATATAAAAACGAATAATCGTTCTTGAAAGTTGATTTATTAGTGGAAATGAATCGTTTAAAATTTATATGAAGACCACTTCCATATCTAGCAGTTTTATGAATATGAGAATTTGTAAAAGACCAACTATAAGTTTAATATATTGTATTCATTATCAATTGGTATCATTGTATTAGAGTAAGGAGTTGCATCATTGTGGTTGGTGACTTCCCTCTGTTTATCAACAGTTTACTGTTTTCAAATTTTTTTATTTTTTTGCCCTCGTATTTTTTTTTAAACTTCAATTCGACGACACTCTTCTTACTGTGTTGGTCCTATACGTCTAGTCACCCCTTCGAATTAGAATTAGAAGATATCAATCTACGAGTTGGTGTTATTATCATTCATACAACTCATTTCTTCCGTCTTTTTAATTGATCACAGTCTCCCCTCACAACTCAACTCCTTCCCATTGATCCAATTCAATCAAATAAGATGCCAATTAGCATTGAAACAAGCAAAGACAGTTCAAATGAAACAAGAAAAAGAAAGTTACCAGACTCTTTTAATGAATATCCTAATGCTATAACTGAAAATTCTGATGATGATTCACAATTAGGTAATAACACCATTTCTGAAATTTCTAATTCTAATTCTAGCACAGTTTCATCAAATGGAAATACACAACCATTAATTTTACTTATTAGAACAGCATCAAGAAAATTCTATCCAATAGAAGTTACACCAACTACCACAATTGAGGAATTGAAACTTGAAATTGAGAAAATGGAAGGTACTCATCATACTAAACAATTTCTACGAACTGCTGGAGGATATCAAGTAGGTACAGATTGTCTTATATCAGGTAAGAAAGTGTCTGATTATTGTCTTAAAGTTGGTACAATTGTTGATATGACAAATGCTGATATAGATAGTGATGAAGAGTAACTTAAATCAAATTGATCTCAATATTGTGCCAAATTATTAATAGCGGTTTTAACCAATTTGAATTTGTCTTCATTCACATCTCTTGAATCCACATATGATAACACAACATATTGCACATTAAGTATCTTTGATTCATCTAAGGGATCTTTGATTTCGGTAGCACCAGCTCCAAGAAATTCTGCAATATTGATTTTCTTTGTTTTTTCTAGTTGTTGATTCTGTTAATGATTTTATCAACTGATCAGTTTTCAATCTGGTTCTTTTGGTTAATACATGTATTATATAGTTGAATTAGGCTCAATTAATTTATCCTTTGTTGTCTATCCACCACTAAGTATAAATTCGAAAATTCAGAAATAATGGCATCAGCAAAAATTATAAAGAAACTATTTTCCATAATTGTAATTTGATCAATTAAATTTTTATTCCACAAGATTTCCCAGTTATATGGGTTATCACTAGTTTTTTTTGCTTTTGCTTAACTTGAACAGGCTGTTTATTATCCTCATTCTTATCGGACATACTAGACCAATATTTCCAAAGTTTCTGATTATCACAATCCTCTATTCTTCTTCATCCATCTACGTTTTTCTTTTCTAATAGCCTTATGGAACTTTCTCACAGCTTCTTTGATTGGATTATGAGTATCATATGTACCTAAAGCAGTATGGATTAATTGATTGACATTTTCTTCCTGTTTAACTTCTTGACCAAATAAGATTGGATTCTTGATAAAATCAAAGTCCACTGTGATACTGTTTATATTGGCTAAAGTATTTTAAAGTTAAATTATAAGTTGATAAAGTTTCACTAAATTATTTGACGCTAGATTAGAATTAATTGAATTATTTGATCTTGAAATTGATGATCCAACTGGTACAGCTAAATATGTTTTACATGCCGTTGAATATAGTACAAGTTTTTGTTTAAATCAGCCAATGCCATTGCATCTTTAATATTAAATCTTTTATTATTTTTCCAAAATTTTCTGAATTGATTCACATATTCTTGATGAGCTTGAGCACCAAAAGTAAAGGTATTGGTAAGTACCATGGAAATAAGCAATATATTTTATAATGCATCAGTTAAATGCAGCTATTAAATTGTCGTACAATTGTTTAATTGTTTAATCTTTTGATTCTTTGTTAATATTCTTCATCTTATAAAACTCATTCATAGCTAATTCCATTTTTTGAACTTAACTTTTCTCCATGAAAATATATCCAGTTTCTAAAATATCAATCAATTATTTATAAATTATAAGTTATTAGTTTATAACCCACCCAAGTTACTTCAAGAACTATAGGCTCATCATCCTTTTCCATTTGATGTTGATTAAATTATAATTGATTAAATCATATATCTTAGTTAATTTAAAGGAAACTGTTATCAAAGCAACATCCACTGCTAATTTATTAGACTTTTCTTTTACTGCAATATTTTCCTCTGCTTCTTTTCCACTTTGGTTGTGAGTCACAAAGCAACATCCACTGCTAATTTATTAGACTTTTCTTTTACTGCAATATTTTCCTCTGCTTCTTTTCCACTTTGGTTGTGAGTCTAATTGCTCATTTCTCTTAATGGTAGACTACCACATACTGGGGTTATCCAATAAGTTCTTCTCAAAGTAAGCCACTAAATTGGTTAGACCTTCTGGGGTATTCTCATCCCAATGATATAGATTCTTAGCAGTTTCAATCTTTTCCAAAAATGTAATAACTGTAACAGCAGCATCAATTTGATTTCTTCTTGTGCAGATAGTATTTAACCAGCATCATAACTTTCTCCAAGATTTTCATAGATGTCTCTTCTTTTTTTTGTACTGTTTATTTATATATCTGACCAAAATATATAATAACCTCTTTAATCTTCATCCCAATTAGAATATATTGAAGAATTTTTAGAAGTAGTTAATTGTATTGTTGCGATAACTGTTAAATTATTGAATTATTGAATTATTGAATTATTAAAATTAATTCTTAAAATCAGAGTTTTACTTGCTTAATCGATTTATCGATAAAAATATCATATTAGGCCTAAATTAAATATACAAATCGAATATACAGTTCGATAAACCACCATCATAAACCAACAACGTATATATATACATAATTAAAAATGCGGTAATTCTCTTATAAAAATTGCATCACCACTTTTAACAGAATAAGAAGCCAATGTTCTATCGCCATCTGCAAGCAATCTATTTCTATGATAGCATCCTTGAAGAGTAGGTGGTACTCCACTTAGTCTAAACGCCCTATATTTAAGATCATTAACTGTTTCAGAATCACGAAGTGTTATATTATATGAATTTTCCACAAGTATGATAATTCTTATACTGATTTTAGCCATTTGAATATATAAAGATTGAAATAAATGTGAAATTTTAAGGATGCCTGAATGGGTGAAAGTAGTTGGGAAAAGAACAAACAGTATGTCTTATATATCCAACAATTGCAACAATATGTGTAACATTCTAGTACCATTAAGGTATATAAGCTTATGAGTCTATATGTTAAGAACTTAAGAATTTAGCAATAGAATGTGATACCTCTTCAAAGTCAAAGACTTCGATTCGAATCATTAATTCTTAATTCTTCTCAATATAACAGGCAACAATCAACAATCAACAATCAACAACAAAGGATTAGCATGATCATAATTATGGATAGCAGACCTATATGTGATATACCCATGTAAAGAAAAGTAATGGATTGATTGATCAGATTATCTGAGGGTAAAAAAAATTAAAATGTAAACATGAACATTCAACTGAAGGCAAATAAGTGAAATAACCACACAACAGAACTCAATTCAACTTAAACCACAGGATGTGTTACATAACCCAATAACCAAACCACAACACCTCTTATCCAGTATCACTTTCATCATGGTAGCAGGTGTTTTATCGGAAGGTTTCCGATAAGCCTGATAATGGTTTATAAGATTGAGCCATAGTTTTCATGTAATTCAAATTGTTGAACTTATAAGAAACTCTATTTAAACTGATATTTCTGCTCTTATATGACATGATTTCAATTTTACTATTTCATTGCTACATATAAATTAATCATTTCAAAAGATGACTACCAAAATTGAAACATTAAAATTAACAGGTGCTGCAACCACAGAAGAAGAAAGATCAAAAGAAACTATAGATAAAGAAGTTGAACATATAATTAGACAATCAAAAGGTTTATTAGTTGGTAAAGGTAGATCTGTTGTCTTTGGTCCTGATCCTGAAGGTTTAGAAATTTTACCTGAAGCTACAAAGAAAAGATTTGAAGATGCTGGTATTGATATTTCTGTTGGTTATCCATCCATTCCTGAAAAAAGTAAAATCCCAGTTTATTTAGATGAAGCTTATGCAATTAGAGATGATGAATATCCATACATTGAAAGAGGTAAGAATGCTGATCCTGAAAAGAAAGCTTTATTAGGAGCTGCTAAAGAAATCATCCATTTAACTAAATTTATTGGTACTGAATTAGTTGGTTTACAATTAGCTGATTTAACTAATCAACAAAAAGATGAATTAGCTTTATTAATTGCTGAAAGAGGTGTTGTTTTCTTTAGAGATCAGAAATTGTCCCCACAAAAACAAAGAGAACTTGGTCAGTATTATGGTAGACTTGAAGAACATCCACAACGTGAACATGTTAATGGGTTATCTGGCGTTACTGTTATTTGGGGTGGTTATTTCCAAAAGAAGTATGGTTCAAAAACTACATTTAAAAATATTAATTATGGTAATTGGAATTCTGAGAAGTTTGGTGGTGCAACTGATGTCTGGCATACTGATTTAGTTCATGAAAAGCAACCAGCTGGTATTACACATTTACATATTGATGCTGTTCCAGATGTTGGTGGTGATACTTTATGGGCATCTGGTTATGCTGCATATGATAAATTATCTGAAGAATTTAAGAAATTTTTAGATGGTAAACAAGCAGTTTATGTTTCTGGTCATAAATATTTAGATAGAAATGATCCATTTGGTGGACCAAAGAAAATTGAAAGAATTCATCCATTAGTTAGAACTCATCCTGCAACAGGTTGGAAATCATTATTTTTAAATAGAGCTATGACTAGAAGAATCTTAGGTGTTTCACCAGTTGAATCAGATATCATTTTGAATTACTTATTCGATGTTTATGAAAAAAATGCTGATATTCAAGTTAGATTTAAATGGGGTCCATCAAAACCAGGTTATGGTGTCTCTGCTGTCTGGGACAACAGAATTTCACAACATCGTACTGCTCTTGATGTTGGTTTAGGTTTTTCTGGAAAAGACTTTGTTGATGAACCAAGACATGGTACAAGAGTTACTTCATTAGCTGATATTCCATATTTTGATCCAAATTCTAAATCTCAAAGAGAAGCTTTAGGTTTACCTTTAGATGAATGAGTAGTTTGATATTATTCTTTACTAATTTGTTTTTCTTGAGCGGTTTTACTTTTATGATTTTTCAATTCTTTATATTCTCTAGTTTAAATTTTAAATATATTATTCTTCGCCTTAATATTACAATTAATTTTTCTTCTTTTACAGTTTAATTCCGATTGTTTTAATATCAAGTAGGAAATCTTCAATTTTGAAATACTATATACATGAGTAAACTATAAGTTAGTTATTTTTATTTTAAAATTTTTTCAGTATCAAGTTTATAATTATCACCATCTTTAACAATCATGCCATTTTTTAATAAATTATTTAACATATCTTGAGGAATCCAACCTTTAGTAGCAACAAATGGAGTTGAACTAATTTCAGTTTGATATTTTTCAAAATCTTCTTGATACATAATTAATTCATTATCATCAAATTTAATTTCTTCATTTGAATCAATTAATTTATTTTGTTTATAATAATCCCACATTTGTGATAATTCAATTAATCCATTTTGAACATATAAATAATCTTGATTATTTGATGAATCTAATGCTGCTAAATATGCACTTTTAATTAATTTAATTGCTGGTGAAATAACAGCTAATAATCTTTTATCTGCATCATTCAATGCTAATTCCCAAAATAATTGATTTCTAGTTCTATTAAACATGAATTCATATTGTTGTTTTTGTAAATCATCCATATCTTTATATCCTTCAACATCTTTTTCTAAATCAAAGATTTGTGGTCCACTATAAGCTAAGAATTTTGGATAACTAGTTAATAAAAATGGTTTAATTGATGATCCTTCAATATCAACAAAGACATTAGTTTCAACACCATCATTTGATTTATTTTTAATAACATTCATTGGATCTAAATCAGCAATGGCTAATTTTGGTTTTAATAATTCTTGTAAATTAGGTATAGCATCAGTTTTAGTATCAAATAAACCAGGAGCAATTTTTAAAAATTTATCATAAACTTGAATTGCTTTACTTAATCTATCTTCATCATCAACAAGTTCAACAACTAAATCAGTTTTAGCCAGACTTAATTGAATTTTAAAATTTTCTAATTCAAGTTTAATTAAATCAATAATTAAATTTAATGGTTTATCTTTTGACCAAGGACCAACAAATTTATTAATTTGTTCATCAGATAAATGATTTTTATTTCTATAATAAGCTTTCTCAACAGTTGGACCAATAACCCATTTATTATCAATTTCTTGTAATGTTGATTCATTAGTTATATCATCTTTAAAATATAATGAACCAAAAGCATCAAAATTAAATTCTAAAACTTGTCTATTAAAATCAGCAATTGGTTTAATTGCCTTCATTAAATTATCCTTAACTTGAGCATTTTGTAAATCACCTGGAGCTAAAGGATTCCAATCTCTCATTAATAAATCCCCTTCGATATATTCCATTATAATAAATGGAGCCATAATTGAATTATCAGCAGATGAAGAATAAGCTAAAACTTTTGGTACATTTAAATTTAATTTTTTTGAAAGAAAATCTAATGTAGCAACTTCAGATTTTATTCTTCTTGAAACATATAATGTTGAATCTAATTTATATGGTAATCTTAAAATATAATTTTTTTTTTCTTTATTATTATCTTTACTAATTTGAAATTTATAAATTCTATGATGTTTACCTTCATGAATTGAAATAATTTCAGATAAATTATCAAATTTGAAATCTTTTAATGAATCTAAATTTGATTTAATTGCATTAATATTAGTTTCAGCTTCAAATATATCTTTATTAATTTCTGATGAAGTTGATTTATTAACTAAATTACCCATTGTATTACTTAAACCCAAGATTGAAAATTCAGTTCTTCTTTTAGCTTTTTCTGCTTTATCATTTTCAATCCATGAACCCCAAGTATATTCAAAGAATGCATTTCTATTTGGATCATTTTCATCTGTAAGAAGAGTTTCAACTTTTTTTGGATCTTTTGATAAAGTTGATTGAAATTTTCTGATGTTTATTGGAGCTAGTCTAACAGCATTGAAGGTGTTAATTGTTGTAGCTCTTCTAAAGAGACTTGATCTTATCAGTCTAGATGATCTGGAGAGCATGACTGTTTTTATTTGTTTATTTGGTAGTTTGAACCCTTTGTAAAGACCCCAGTTTTTTCTGCTTTAAAAAACATGCTCCGAAATCGAAATTGAAAAAGCGTCGGTTCGTCGATCGGCGCAGAGCAATTATTTTACTACTACTAAAAGATGAAATAAAGATAGTAGAATGAATTCTAAATAGTAAATTAATAAAATAGTAGAATAAACGAATGAATTATAAATAGTAAAACAATTAACAAATAATAAAATGATTTTTGATTTTAAATTATTAAAAAGCAGAAATTAATAAATATTTAATATATTCATCACCAATACTATCATCTTCTAATAAACATTCACCTTCATTATCTCTAAAACTTTTATATAAAAATTGATGATCTTTTAAATTATTTTCAAATGAAAACATTGCCCATTTAAATTCACTATCAACACAATTTTTAATAATTCTATCTGAATCATCAAGTTTTAAAGTTGATGAATTTTCTGAAATTAATTCAACTAAATTCATAATTGATTCACCACCAGTAAATAAAGTTCTATAACCATCAATATGATTACCTAAAATTGCATAATCATAATAACCATCTTTATTATTAATATCATTTTCATCTTCTCCAATAAATTTATAATCATTTTTATTATTTGTACCATTATAATATAATAAAGCATGTATATCATCATAACCTGCTTCTTTTAAGCCTGATAAATCTGGATTTAAATTAAAAAACCAATTATCATTTTTAGTTACATAAACATCTAATGCAACATGTTTACCAGTTTTCAAATCACCAAATTCAGTTATTGTTAATGGTTGACCTTCGGGTATGATTGTTATATCTTCTTTTGTAAATAATGAATCTTGTAAATAACTAGTAGTAGTATCAGATAAATATAATGTTAAAGCAAGTATTAATAGAAGTATTGAGATTAATAATGTTTTGAATTGAGCTTTTTTAGCTAGAAAAGCGGTCATTGAAACCGATATATCTCTGAGTGGAGTTATAATGAACTGCAGATGCTTTAGAGACATGATGAAGAGGTGTAATTAAGTATACGAATTGTGATATCGTGATGAAAAGAGTGAAAATTTATAAAAAACATGCCCCAGTCGCCAAGATGATCAACGGGCAGAGAAATTTCATTTTTTTGTGAATTTTTAGTGGGCCTGAGAAGATACTGCAAAAGTGGTGAAAACAAGTGAAAACAGGTTGCAAGGGACTGGTATATATTGATCGATATAGATTAAGAAAATGGAAATATATTATAGGGAGCATCTGCCAAATAGATAAATGGCCAAATAGAAGGATTCAAGGATCTTCAACGTAATCATGATGAGATCATCAATGTATTAAATATAAATTATAAAAGAAGGTAAATATAGGAATACTTTTAATTAATAAATAGTTTAGTATTTGTTATGAAAATAAAACTTGTTAAAAGTAATTAGAAAAGTAAAATAAAAAAACTTAACTTAGCACTGATACATGAAAACGAAAGAAATAATAAAAAAAAAAGAACTATTAATCATTAAAATATTTCAAACTGAGTTATCATAGTAATAAAAAGGAGAAACTAGTAGCATATCAACAAAAATAAAATGGCATATCATAACTCATGAATTAATCAAAAAAAAAAGCACACACACACACACACACAGACACTAAAAAAAGAGAAGAAGGAGAAGAGAGAGAGGGAGAAATACTCCAGAATAATAAAAAGAATCAACAAGTCTTATAATCAAACACTCTAGTATCAAATCTAACAACCATAACAGTAACATTATCAGTAGTTAATCTTTCCAATGCTAAATTACATAATAATGAAGATGCAGCTTTAGGATCTTTAACATCTTTAATTAAATCAACAGCTTCTTGATCACTAACAACATCCCATACTCCATCACATGCAATAATTAAAAATTCATCATCATCTTGTAATTCTGTCGATGTAGTATATGGTGATCCAATAACTAAACTCTTCATATATGAATCACCTAATGATCTAGTAACAGCTAATACACCATTAACTCTATTTTTTAACATTATACCACCTGAATTAATAACTCTTTGTTGTTCTAATTTATCTGATGATTTATGATCATATGATAATCTTTTTGCTTCTCCATTTCTTGATAAAATTAACCTTGAATCTCCAACATTTGCTGTATATAACATTCTTTTATCTTTTTTAGTTGGTAAGAAATCAAATGGTGTTTCTTTTGGATCTATTATTTTCTTTTTCAAACAATCAACTTTATTATTATTATTATTAATAGTAGTAGTAGTAGTATCTGTTTCTTCTGTTGTTGATATTAAATTACTATTATTTGAAGATGTATTTATATCATTCGAAGAATCTATATTATTATTATTATTATCAATATCATTGTTATGGTTTGTTGAATTAGATGTAATATTATTAGGAATATCATCTGCACTTGACATACTTGTAGTTGTTGCAGTTATAGGAGAAGTTATTGAAGTAGCAGAAGGAGAAGTGATATCTTCATCATCAATTTCTTCTTCCCATCTAATAACAGCAACGGCAGCAGTACAACCTGAAGAACCATTAATTTCTTTACCAATTTTATCATCAGCTTCTTGAAAAGATTTATTTAAATTAACTCTTAAATCAACATTATCATCAATTACAATATTATCATGAATTAAATTATGTAAATGAGATCCACACCATCTTGCACAATCTTTACCTGCATGACCATCAAATATTGCAAAATAACCCCAATCTAATCTTTCAGCAAAATTTGCAACATATGTATGAACATCTTCCATTGTTGGTCGAAATTTAGAATTTTTATTTTCTGAAACTCCAACATTAAATGATAATCTATTACATGGTGTTGTTGATTTATCTATATTAATTGAAAATTTATCTAATTTAAAATGTTTTTTAATATTTGAAGAAGTCTTTTTTTTATGATCAATTTCATTTTCATTTTCAGATGATAAATTATCATCAATTAATTCATCTAATGAATTATTATTTCTTTTTTGTAATAATAAATCAGTTGAATGTCGTCTTAAAAATTTAATAACTTCTTTTGGTGAAGTTGATAATTTTAAAGCAGCATGTGAAGAAGTTTCTTTACCATTATTATGAGCTGATGATTCAGGAATATCTTGAGGTAAACTTAAACTTGAATGATTTTCATCATTAGTAGTTATTTCAGTTGTAACATTATTAACAACATCAGTTGGTTTTATTGTATCAGGTTCCGAGTTTGCCATTTTTTTTGCTTAATTTTTTTTTTATATATTTTTCAAATTGATTGAGATAGGTTTTATATAAGAATTGATATGATAATAATTAGATGGTAGATCTATCTGCGACTGTAATAGATGTGAATATGACTGGATAACAGTGTATGTATAAGCTGATTAATTGAAAGATCGAATCAATCAAGGTAACTAACTATTATGAAACAAGTTATGTCGTACGTGGTTTGATCTGGGTTATGAGAGGCTGTGAACTAGCTGGCAGAGTGCAGTGAAAGGGCAGGAGAAGACAACGGTGGCAACAGGAGACACTCTTTCTGGGCTTGATCCGACGTTTGCAATTGTACCAGAGATGAACACTGAACAGAGAGGTGTTTCTTGCTTGCTTCGTTACTGTTTGCTGCTGTGCTCCTTTAGTTGAAGCGCGTTGCAACAGTGAATGTTTTATATCAACAATTATCAATTTATCAGCAATTAACTACTATATTAAGACAATATATCTATGTAATTACAAGTACAAACCCTCCAATGTCTCCTCGATCTTGTTCTTCAACACTCTTTCTTTGGCCTGCTTGAAATCCTCTCCTGTAACTTGCATTCTTCTTTCTCTCAAAGCTAACAAACCAGCTTCTGTACAAATAGCTTTAATATCAGCTCCCGATAAATCATCTTTAGCAGTAACTAATTGATCTAGATTAACGTCCTCAGCAATGTTCATCTTTGATGTATGAATATTTAAAATCTTCTTCTTTGTTGCAGGATCTGGATTTTCAAATAAAATTTTACGATCAATTCTACCAGGTCTAATTAATGCAGGATCTAATGTTTCAATCTTATTTGTAGCCATAATCACTTTCACATCTCCTCTATCATCAAAACCATCCAATTGATTTAATAATTCCAACATTGTTCTTTGAACTTCTCTTTCACCACCTGATGATGATTCATATCTTTTGGTACCAATTGCATCAATTTCATCAATGAAAACAATTGATGGGGCATTTTCTGAGGCAACTTTAAATAATTGTCTACACATTCTAGGACCATCACCTAAATATTTTTGAATTAATTCAGATCCAACAATTCTTATAAATGATGCACTTGTTTGATTTGCAACAGCTTTAGCTAATAATGTTTTGCCTGTACCTGGAGCACCATATAATATAACACCTTTTGGAGGTTTAATACCCATTTCTTCATATAATTCTGGATGTGTTAAAGGTAATTCAACAGATTCTTTAATTTCTTGAATTTGTGATTCTAAACCACCTATATCAGCATATGATTCAGTTGGTTGTTTATCCATCTTCATAACACTAACCATTGGATCAGCTTCATCTTGTAAAACACCAACAATTGAAACAGTTTTATGATGTAATAAAACACTACAACCAGGTTCTAATAATCCTTTATCAACAAATGATAAAATTGAAACATAATATTCAGGACCACTTGTTGATGAAACTATAGCATGATCATCATCAATAATTTCTTCTAATGTACCAATTGACATTGGTGTACCTCTAATTTCATCAACTTTTTCACGTTCTTCAACTTGTCTTTGTTCAGTTGGTTGTAAAATTTCTTGATTTGTAACAAATTCTTCTTCTAATAATAAATGATCTTTAATTCTTTCTAATTTTAATAACTTTAATTTACATCTTGTATTTGGTAAAACTTGTGGTAATTTATTATTTTGATCTTGACCCTTTCTTCTTTTTTTACCAAATGTTTTACTTTGAACTGGTGGTTCATATTTTGGCTTTTGTTTCTTCTTATCATCTTTCTTCTTTCCCTTTTGTAAAGATGCTTCTTGACCCATCTTTATGATATATATCTATGATTTAATTGAATTGCAATTGGTTTAACTGTGAATCAGTAGTTAATTGTATTCTCAACTTCTTCAATCTTTTGATGTTTATTTGCCTTCCAAAATCGTTCGAGATTGGCCGGCGCACGACTGTCTAGAGTCACGTGTCGACAATAATTGTCTATTGCATGTCGAGAGACTACTAACTATCCCCAATTAATTAATTAAGTGAATTTAATAATAACTATACATAATGATTTAAAATATATAGTCACTGCTCCAGCTTGATATAAGTCGTATCTCTTAGAGTACAAGTTATTCTACTACCAGCTTTAATTGAATAATCAGATAACAGTTCATGATCCTGAATAGAATTACCTTGGAAATTTAACTTGGTTTTATCACTTGATAAATAAGCATCAGATATACTTGCAACTCCTTTTTTTAAATCACCAAATGTTTTATATTGATCAGCTTTCAAATAAAAAACATTATTTATACCTTCAATGCGTACAATAATATCTGTCATTTGTTGTGTGTGAAAAATATTGTTAACTTTTCTCATTTTTCTAGGGTGGGGGTTGACCATTTTTTTTGAGTGAATAATATTAATGGAAATGTTCGTCTTTAGTTTCTAGTTGTATTGACCATTTTTAAGTGGATATGATAAAGTTGTTTAACTTGTTTTATATATAGTTGAAAACAAAAAGATGCATAAAGGATTGTGTCACATTCTCAGGTACTCGATCCCGACTCCTGAGTCCTGACTCCTGACTCCAAGTTTTCCTTTAATTGTAATTATAAATTTAATTAGTTAACTTTATTATCGAATCTGTTTTTATACAAGTTAATACAGAATAATTAGTATATATGGTTTAAATAAAAGTAGTTTCATGTATATAATTATAATTTATTAATTTGAAGCTTAAAAATGATCATACATATATATCATGAGACAGTGAGAACAAAAGTATTATGAACCTTTTTGTTTTTATAAACAGGTGTGAAAGTTACAGTTTTTCCAACTGAAATTCCCAAACGACGTAACTCGTCATCTTGATGAACCAAAGGACCGTCCTTTTCATCTTTAACAACAAAACAACGTTTTATTGTTTCATTAGCATCAACTTTAAGAACTGCCTTCCAAAGCTGGTAATATGTAGCATATGGATCGACTTCTGGATCAATATATGTTAACTGAACTGTTAATGGATTTGATTTTATTAGTTCCACTTTGACCCGTTCTCTCTGGTTTTCACGTATAGCATAAGCTTCATTTTCCAACAGATACCAATACTCGCCTCTGTCGCCGGTCATGATGGGATTTGTGGATAAAAACAACTTTTTTAAAAAATGTGTATATAGCTCTAATAAATGGGATTAAGGCTGTTCTTATATAGTTGAGAACTAGATATTAAAATCAATTATAAGTTGATATATGTATCGATGTGAATATTGTGTAACATTCCGATCGACCTGGATAATTAATTATAAAACTTGAATGACTCACATTCATTATATAAGCGCCTTAACATGTTAAACAGAATGTTACAAAACCTATACAAATCAAAATATACTTTCCTACAAATTAAATATGATAAATATCTCAGTTAAATATACTTGATATACTACTATATATACTGTAATGCGATCCAATGTACATCTTATCTGAGTATTGAACACTATAGATCAATTAATTGGAGGTTTATATTATATACTGCACGCAGTAGACTATTTTAATGAACAACTCAGTGGAATATAGTTATATTAATTAAAGGTTTATGCTATGAACTGGTTATAATTTTTAATTAAAATACTATCAATCAGACCTAAGTTCACCTTCACAAATAACTATATCCTTCATCGAAATTATAATCATCGACTTCTAGTTTTACTTTAGTATTTGGGCCTTCTTCATAAGTTGATAATGAAGATACTTTCATATTATCACTAAGCTCATTACCATCACCTGAAGTTAATTTATGTTCAAAAACTGGAGTACCAAAATATTTAGACAACCTTTTTCTAATATCACCAACTGTTTCATTTTCATAAACTTCAAATCTATGGATTGTTGAATTTGCTCCTTTAAGCTCGAAGTAGTGGATTGTTTTATCACTTCTTGAAGACATTTTGAATTTATATAATTTGGGTTATAAGAGATACGTAGTAATATATTAGGTAAAAAAGAAAAAAAAAAGAGATTTGCTGATTCCTATTTATCTCAAACTCATGAATATATATATTAGGATATTAATTAAATCAAAGTGAGTATAAAAAGCTCGTTTTATAAAATGTGATACACTTCCGTGTTTAGACTGAAACTAAAGGTTTTATTGATCTGGGTTCACCTGTTTTGTGGTTATAGTGACTACTTTTATGGCTGTAGTAAATGCATTTATTAATAGATATATAATCATAGTGAAGCTATATATAATACAAAGCAAAGAAGCTGTGGTATACTTTTACTCATTTCAAGCATTTCTGAGCTAAAAGAACTTGAAGAACTCCATAAACATAAAACACCATAAACCAACAACGTATATACTTAGCCGTAGTCTGGTGAAGTTGGTCTAATATTCACAAGAAGTCTACCACCATTTTTAATATTATAAGAAGCTAATGTTCTATCATCAACGAGCAATTCACCTTTATAAATGATTCTTAGAATACGATATGGTGCCCCACTTAGTGTAACCATCCTATTTTTGAGTTCTCTAATTGTTTCAGAATCATGAACTGTTAAATGATAAACCATTTTATGTGGTATCAAAACATGGATAGTAATTTGAGCCATTTGAATATATGTATGATTTAAATGAATGTGTTTTGAATGAATAAAAGAGTTCAATGGAAGAGGAACAAACAGTCTATATATAGCTTATACTGATATAACAATTCCAACATTATAGAAACGTATCTACTATAGGAACCTCATGGGCCATGACTCATAATATTAGTCTATACTAGCCTTGTTTTTATTGAAATGGAATGTGATACATCCTCAAAACAAAGCTCGAGAGTTCTTATCAATATCTAGCTAGCTGTTATCGACGTACAAACAACAATTAATTAACAACAAGAAACCATTACCATGATTGTTATTGACTATAGTATATACCAGATGACAATCTGTAATTGAGCTTAAGTTAAAACTTGAACCTAGCCAGAGAAATTTGAAGGCGATTTAAATTAATCAATTAACAATGAACAAGATAACCAGAACAGCCAAATTTATTGAAAAATATGCTTAATATTTTATTGAAAATGTAAAACATAAATATAAATGATATAATAATATAAAAAAATCAACCTCCAGATAATCTGATAATCATATGTAACGTAGCCCCATCATCAATTGAATATTCAAATAACTGTCTCCCTTCTTCCAATTGAGTACCTGCATAAATGAGTCTTTGTTCAGTAATTGGAACATCAGTTATACTAAACAATGTAGTTTTAAGATCCAAAACTGTTTTAGATGGGTCAATTTTCAATTTTGTAGTTTTTCCATTTAATTGTTTAATAGTTATCACGATTGAACCACTATCTGTTGAAGCCATTGTAAATCGATATACCTTTTTGAAGTAGTGTAGATTCAATAGAAGCTGTCTCTCTCTCTTAGTGCAATATTGCCTGCTTTTATATGGTTCCAAATGAAGGCCTAGTAATATGGCCTAGTAATATGAATTGGTGTAGTTAATTGGTGTCGAGTTGAGGGTGTTTGGAAATTGGCGAATCAGATAACTTCAGTGCACGTGACCACTTCAGTACTAAAATAAATTCAAATCAAAAGAAGTTGAAGAAGAAGAACAAACAATCATCAAAACAGTTATCAACAACACCATAGAATCATGACAGAACACACCGCCTCTGATCTCATAGCAACTCTTAAAGACGACTTATCCAAAATTCAAACTTCAAATGAATCAAAACAGATAGAAATCTTATTCTCTTCTTCAACTCCAACATTAACTGCTTTGCTAACTTCATTGGATCCATTGAATGATAACGAAAACTTGACTGATGCTCAAATATCTGCCTTGGTAGGCTTACTGTTACAGTATTTACTATATGATGAAACTTGTTCAATTGCATTAGCTACAATTATTGAATTATCGCAACCTAAATTGGTTGGAACTGAATCAATTACAAAAATTTTAAATGAAAATTTAGATGATTTAATAAATACATCAGAAACAAGGTTAGAAATATCAAATTTATTTATGATTTTAACTAATTTATTTCCAATTCAAATTGAATTATGTAGTTCAATTTTTTTAAAAGATCAAACTTTTTCAAAAATTTTAATTAATGAAATTAATTTAATATTAAATTTAAATTTAAATGAAATTGAAATTAATTTAAATAGAATTGTGAGTTTATTAGATCTATTCTCAACTTCATGTATCGAAGAATCAAATAGAACAGTTATAGTTGATCAATTTTTATCAATATTAATTAAGTTTTTAAAATTAGATGGTTCATCAAATCATAATTATTTAAGAATTGAATGTTTAGTTAGTTCAATATTAGTTAAATCATTTAATAACATCAAAAAAGAAGCTTTTGAAAAACATAAAGATTTATTAAATTTAGATAATTTAACTGAAATTATGATTAATGGTATTATAAATTTTAATAAAGAAAAAGATAATCCAAAATTATTAAGTGATTCAATTGAAGGTTTAGCATTTTTATCATTAAATGTTAGATTAAAACAAAAATTAAGAAAAGATGATAATTTTATTAGATCTTTAGTTAATGAATCTAAATTAAAAGATAAAAAAATTACTTATGGTATCTTATGCATAATAACAAATTTAACAACTTATAATAAAATATTATCAAAAGAACAAGAATCAATTCAATCATTAAAAGATCATGCTAACTTAACTAATATTAATACTAAAACTGGTGAAAAATTAAAACCTCAAAAAGATAATGATGATCAAATAACTGAATTTGTTAAAACTTTATTAGATAATTATAAACTTTTAGATAATTTAAATGAAACAATTAAAGAATTACCTCCTTCAAAAGGTATATTGACTCAAGCAATTAGAAATTTATATAATTTTTGTTTTACACCAAATTTAAGATCTAAAGTTGTTAAACAAGGTGGATTAAATTTTATATTAACTTATTTAGCCAATAAATCCAAAGGTATATCATATTCTGCTGAATCTGGAATTAAAGTCGAATCACCAATTGATGATGTTGAAACTAGATATTTAGCTATTAAAACTTTAGCTAGAATTTTAATCAATAATGATCCAAATTTATTATTTAAAAAATTTGATAGTGTTACTCCAGTTCCATTTTTACTTGAAATTATAATTCAATATGATATTGAACTTCATGGCACGAAATATGAAACTGAAACTCCATTATCTGGATTAAATGATGGAAATGGTATTGAATCAATTGATTGTTTTGAAGCATTAATTGCATTAATCAATTTATCATCAATTGATAATGAAACAATTAAAAATTTAATTATTAAATTAAGTTGGCCATCATTGAAAAACATGATATTATCAAATAATTTACAAATTCAAAGATATGTATTAGAATTAATTTCAAATTTAATTTTATCACCAATTTGTACAGAATATTTTTTTAATTGGAATTTAAAAACTGATGAAAATTTTAAAAATTTTAAAATTTTAGTTCAATTAATGAATTTAAATGATTTAGAAAGTCAATTAGCTATATTAAATATATTTGCAAATTGTTCTGAATTTGAATTAATTGGTTTAATCTTAGTTAAATCGGATTTGTTTATTGATAATTCAATTGAAATATTACAAAATCAATCTAATAATGATCAAGTTATGTTAAGAATATGTTATTGTTTATCCAATTTATCTCATTTAAATGATAAAGGTTTATTGAAAGAAAAAGTTGATATTTTGAAACCTTTGCTAGTTGATGTTACTAGAATTACAAAAGATAATGAAGTTAGACAATTAGCTTTAGATGCTGCTGTTTCTTTAAGTAAATAAGTATTTTATTGTTTTATTTTCTTTACTAAGTAATATAAAAGTGTTTGTTTTTAAAAGTTATAATACACAAGCATATAATTCAACAAATAGTATCTCAATCTGATTCAACAGTCTTAATCGATATTCTATCAACATCTGTAGGCTCTAAATTACCTTCTAAAATTAATTTAAAATCAGAAATAACTAGATTAATCTCATCACAATTCATGAACTCATCAGGAACATTAATATAGACAAACCCTGTTTCTGGAGTTCTGTCATTAGGACCATAAAAACCATTATCCTTAAATCTTAAATCAATTCTTTTAATTGAATCATTTAGAAACCCATTTAAATCAACTTTAATATTTCCTATTATACCGTCACTAATCTTCATATCTAAAAATAATATTGATTTCATCTTTTTAAAACTTTTAGAAAATCTTCTAATAGATGAATCTACTTCTGAACATTTCATTGGAAAAATATGTGAAATATCAATTGAAAGTTTAGTTAAGTTGATTAATGGATCTAATTCTCGATTTCCTAACTCGTCAGTATTAAAAACTAATGTTTTCAATGAGCTTGGGTAACTACCGTAACTTGGATAACATCCGATTTGTATGGGATCATTTGCTCCGTCCAACTTTAATGATCTAAGATTTGAAAAGCGGTCAAGGCCATCAATATAGAGTGATTCCGCATCTCCATATTCATTTGGAAGATATGAGAGAATATCAAGATCCCTGATTGATTGTGGTAATTCATCTATAAAATCAGTTATCGAACAATAGGGTTTGTCTGTTTCAATAAATAGTTTAACATTTTTCAATTTAGGTAATGTTTTCAAATTTGAAAATTCAGGTAATATCATATCCGTAGTTATTGATACATCCAAAAATTCCAATGATTTAGGTAAACTAATCGTGGAACCATCAAATATATAACCACTTAAATAAAACTTTAAACTTTTCAGATTATGAAATTTTGAAAAATCTTTTATTGAATCTGATACATCTCCAGAATACTTTAAAGATGTTAAATTTTCCAATGGAAATGATGGGATTGAATCTACATGTAACTTTAAGCTATCAAATTCATGTGCATCTAATAACCTAAGACTAGTCTGATGTTCATCTGAATACTTAACTTCCAAATCTCTGAGTAGTGGCATTTGTTTAATTGAGTCCATCTGTAATAAGAATCAACACCATTAATCTCTAAATCAATTCTTAGAACAGAGTCATTTATTAAATCATTTAAATTAATTCTAATATTTTCACTCAAGTACTCTCTAATATGAATATCTAAATATAATAAGGATTTCATTTCTTTAAGACTTTTTGATAGTAAATTAATATTATGAACTAAATTTATTGTAATACGAATTGAAAGTTTAGTTAAATTAATCAATGAATCTAAGTGACCTTCTTCTAACATTGCTCCATTTAAAGTTAAAGTATTCAATGAACTTGGATAACCAAGAACTCTCATGAAATGGCTTCCTTTCAAATAGTTTGGTTTCATGATCAAAACCAATGATTTAAGTTTTGAAAAGCAGACAATTTGTCTTAAATGGAATGAATCTCTATCTAAATGATCATCTTCAATATATATGATTATATCAAATTTTGCAATTGATATTGGCAACTCATCTATAAACTTATTTAATGAATAATTTATCTCAATCAAGTGATCTTCTCGGTCCATATTTATGGTGACATCTCTCAATTTAGATAATGTTCCTAAATTTGTAAATTCAGGTAGACCAATATCTAATGACACATCTAATACTTCTAGCGAATCAGGGAAACTAATTTTGGAACCTTTAAATTTACTTAAGCTAAAAGTTATTTTTTTAATATTATGGAATTTTGAAAAATCTGTTATTGGGTCTGACATTCCTCCATAGCAATCTAAAGATGTTAAATGATCTAAGGGAAAAGTTGGAATTGAGGAAAGACGTAAGGCTAAACTATCAAATTCAAGTGAACCCAAAATCTTAATATTATTTTGATATATATCTAAATGTTTGAAATCAGTGTCATCTATTTGAAGCTTCAAGTTTCTAAGTAATAGCATTTCTTTAATTGAATCAACTTCAAATGAAAGATTGGTATTTTTAACAGGAGTACTCAACTTTGTAATATTTTTCTTCAATTTCTTAGCAGATGTAAAATCCAATCCATTTATTGATATACTTAATTTGGTGAATTTATAATTACAAACATCAGCTATAAAATTAACAATATCTGAATTAATAACTCTTGCCGATTCTTTTTGAAAATTGGCCATCCCAATACCATTAGTTCCATTCTTTGTAGCTGGTAGAATATTAAAATAAAGCATTTTAAGATGATTTCGATTATTAGTAGATGCCCATTGCTTGATATGATCAAAATTATTTAAAATAAAATCATTAATGGATTCTCCATGATAAAAAACAAATAATTGAACTAGCTTGGACATTCTAGATAAGAACTTGTATTCAAAGTTATCTGAAAAGTCCAGAATTAAAAGTGTAAACTTTTCTGGGAATGTTTCATAGCATTCATAAAATTGTGAATCTTGAGAACATAAAACTTCTATTTGATTAGTTACATTAAGCATTTGATTTAGTATACCTTCTAAGACTGAGCTTATCTCATCCATTAATTTAATACTTTTCAATCTAAGATTGTTTTCTTTAAGAAAACTAATAAAAGTAAGCAGCAACTCAGAAGATGACTTATTCTAAAGTGACAAAGAAATTAAACTTACTTTGTATGCTGGGAAGGTTATAAATAATTGATGTTTTAATTGTGGATCATCCGACGACCCAATCTGTATCTCAGCACCATTAATCAAGAAACTAGTAAATTGAGAGACAGGTTTATTATTGTTGATGATATATTTAATGAAAGCTGATGTTGAACAATTTGAAATTAGTTTAAGCTTGATCAGCTCCATTAATTCAGTTGGTAAAGTCTCAAGTATCTGGAACAGTGACATAATATTGATAATTGATAACTGATGATATGGGGTGTTGTAATGCCACTTGCTGAAAAAGGAAGGATATGGCCAAACCAATTACCTATGAGCTTGATGAAAACATTTGATTAGAAATTAGAGTCTAGGAAAACTAGGAAACACTGAAGACTGAAGGCGTAGACTGAGATTGACTCGTCACTCGTGACTCGTCAAGTAGAAATTGTTAGCTATAGGAGAGGTGGTTGCTGTATGAGAATTGAATGTTTTCAGTCTATAACACATATTTCAGAGGAGTTGGAGAGTTTCAATATCATTATTACTATGAAAAGCTATCAAAAAAACTACCTAAAAATACGTACTCTTCTTTCTTTGCGAGCTTGATTTTAAATATAAATATGCTAATAAAACTCGTAAGCACGTGACATGTATTATACCAATACACGTGACACATTCTTTTTAATCGATATCATTACAATTAGACAAAACCATCTTTCAACAGTTAAACTTCAATCTTTGGAAGTCCATTGTCTTAGAGAATTAGTTAGACGTGAATAATCAAATCATTAATATTTTTTCAATATTTTCAGTTTCTATATTTCCTTGTAAATGAATTATATTTAATTCACGAGATTGTAAAATATTTCCAATAGATTGTAAAATTATTTCATCAAGATTATTAAATTTATTTAAATCATTAGGAATATTAATACAACATAAACCTCCATCAGTAGAATAAAATTTAAAATCAAGTCTAGAAATTGAATCATTTAAAAAATCAATTAAATCAAGTTCAATTACTTCTGATAATTTCTCAATAATTGTAATATCTAAATATAATAATGATTTCATTGTTTTTAAATTATTAGATAATGAATATATAAGTGATTCTAATTCTCCTTGTCGTTCACCATTTGAAACACTTACTGATAATCGAGTTAAATTAACTAATGAACTTAATTGACCTTGTTCTAAGACTACATTATCAAATGATAATGTGATCAATGAAGTTGGATAAGTTTCAACATATATTGGATCATGAGATGCTTGTAAAGATAAAGATAAAAGATTTGGCAATCGTTCAAGGTGTCTTATATTAAATAAAGTATAAACATCTTCATTTGTAAAGCCTTCAACATAATATTGACAATGTTCAATTGTAAGTTCTGAAACAGATTTTGGTAGCTGACATATAAACTTATTTAGTGTTTCATTTGACTTAGTAAAATATTCATATATTTCCAAATATATTTTAACATTTCTCAATTTAGATAATGTTTCCAAATTTGTAAATTCAGGTAGTCCTGTCGATAATCCTATATCTAATATTTCCAATGAATGAGGCAAAGTTAGTTTGGAACAAGGTATATCAAATGTACCTAATTGAAAAGATAATTGTTTAAGATTATGAAATTTTGAAAAATCTGTTATTGAGTCTCTTATTACCCCAGAATATTCAAATGATGTTAAAGATTTTAATGGATAAATTGGAACTGTGAAAAGTTTTAATTCTAACTTCTTCAATTCAAGTGAATCCATAAACTTGAAATCAGCTTGATGTGCATCTGAATAATCAATATCTTCTTCACCTACAGTAAATAATCGTAGTTTCAAATCTCTAAGTGATGCCATTTGACTAATAGAATCACGTGCAAATGAAAGATCAGGACCAGTGGAACCATAATTAATTGAAACAAACAACGTTTTAATATATTCTTTCAACTGATTTGCATCATTTAAATCTAAATCATTTAGTGATAATATTAATTTTGTAGACTCATATTTGGAAATTTCAGTTATGCACTTGATAATATCTAAATTTATAGTTCTTACTGGCTCAACAGGGGGGTATGAGACTTTAAAGTGAAGTTCTTTATTTTTACAATCTTGATTATTCATAGATGACCATTGCTTCATATGATCGAGATTATTTAAAATGATATTATTAATTGGTTGTGGATTATAATGAGTGAAAAATTTAACTAAATTGGTCATTTTTGAGAGGAACTTCCATTCAAACTTATCTGAAAGCTCTATAGTTAAAGCACTAACCTTTTCAGGGTATATGTCATAAAGTTGATAGTAATATGAATTTTGAAAACCCGTAATTGTTATTTGATTAGTTGCATTAAACAGTTGATCAAATATTTCTATTGAATTTATATTTGAATAATGTATTAATTTAACAATTTTAAATCTCATTTTGTTTTCTTTAAGATGACTAAATAACGCATTTATTAATTTAATAGATGATTTATTCTCAAATGTTAACTTAATCAAATTTCTTTTATATGATGGGAAATCAATAAATAACTGCTTTTCTAATCCTGGATATGGAGATTCTATTCTTATTTCAGCGTCATTAATCAATTCAGAACAGAAACTAGTAAATGGAGATGGAGAAGTGTGTTCATTATTGTTTAGTATAAGTTTTATGAAAGCTGAAGTTGAACCACACTTTGAAATCACAGCAAGCTTGAATATTAACAGGATTAGTTCAATTGGTAGATATTCGAGTATCTGAACTATTGTCATAAGATGAATGTTACTTGACGATACCTTAAGCCAATACTCTTGATTCTTGAACAAAAAGAACTTGAAAATCTCCAAAATTTCAAGATTCAACGCGTAAGCTTAAGAAGTTGAAGTTGAAACTCATCAAGATATTACAGTAAAAGAATTCTATAGACTTTAAAGGAAATTATACACTATATCTAGAAAAGGTGAGAAAATAACCAAAAACACAAAGAGTAATTAATTCTATTTATTAATCGATATTTTTTCAATATTGTCAGACTCTAAATTACCTTCTAATTTTATTTCAAAATCACGAGAAGATATATTAATCTCTTTACAATCTCCCAAATCAGGAACACTAACAAATGCCAAACAACCATCATTATTATCTCTGGAAATAATACGATTAATAAATAAATCAATTTTTTGAAGTGAATCGTTAAAGAAATCATTTAAATCAATTTTAACTTCATTTGCACGTAATGGTGTACTTAGAATAATGTCTAAATGTAATAAAGATTTCATTTTTCTAATACTTTTTGAAAATACCCTAATAGATGAATCTAAATCAATTATTTCAGCACTAATTCTAATTTTAAGTTTAGTTAAATTAATCAATGAATTTAATTTACCTTCAAATGCCATTACACCATCTAAAGTTAAAGTATTCAATGAACTTGGATAACTATCAACTTCCATGTGATCTTCATCTGCTCTCAAAGTCAATGATTTAAGATTTGAAAAACGGTCAAGCTTTTCAATATAATGTAATTCACCATCTACATCTCGAACAGATGTGTTAATTTTAAAAGTTTCAATTGATGTTGGTAACTCTTTGATAAACTTATTTAATGAATCATATACCCAACTCATGTCACCTCTTCCATTCATATTAATTGTAACCTCATTCAATATAGGTAATTTTTTCAAATTTGTAAATTTAGGAAGACGAGTTCTAGATGAATCCAATGACACGTCAAGTGCTTCCAATGAAAGAGGGAAACTGACGTTAGATCTTTTGAATCTGCTAATATTAAACTTCGAACGTTTTGAACTTGATGAAACCATTTAATTAGAAATATTAAACTCCAGAAAAACTAGGAAAACTAAGAAAAAAAAATTATAACTGCGCTCGATGAACTTTATGAAGAGATGGAAACTATTATTATTTCAAACTAATCCATCTTTGGCACATATTTCTGAAAATTTGGAGAGTTCCAGTATGAAAAGTAATATAAGAACATGATTGAAAGTGAGTCGGTTGATTGGATTGCTTAATATGCTAACAAACGATGAATACACGTGACTATAGCTATATGAGCACACGTGTCACATTCTATTTATTAATTCGATTCGACTTTATTAAAAGAATTCTACTATAAAAAAAATAACAATAATGAATCCGTTTGTATTTTAATCAAAAGTGTATGATATAGTTAACTATGACACCATTTACCAATCAATATTCTATCAATATTTTTTGGGTCCAAATTACCTTCTAACTTTATTTCAAACTCATGAGAAAATAAATTAATTTCATCACAATTAATGAACTTACCCAAATCAGGAACATTGAAAACCATCAAATCATGAAGATCTTTTCTGTAAAAATTACGATTAAGACTTAAATCAATTCTTAAAAGTGAATCATTTAAAAAATCAATTAAATTAATTTCTTGTGTAAATAAATCTATATCTAGAGACATATCTAAATACAACAAAGAGTTCATTTTTTTTAGACTTTCAGAAAATATTTGAATAGATGAATCCATCTCAGTGGAAATTTTAATGTCTAGTTTAGTTAAATTAATCAATGAATCTAATTCACCTTCAAATGTCATTACACCATCTAAAGTTAAATTGTTCAATGAACTTGGATAACCATCAACTCCCATGACATCATCTTCTCCTCTCAAAGTCAATGATTTAAGATTTGAAAAACGGTCAAGATTATCTATATAATGTGATTCACCATCTATATCTTGAACAGATGTGTTAATTTCAAAAGTTTCAACTGGTGTTGGTAACTCTTTAATAAGTTCATTTAATGCATTATATAACCGACTCATGCTACCTCTTCCACCGATAGTTATTGTAACATGTTTCAATTTAGATAATGCTTTTAAATTTTTAAATTCAGGAAGGTAAATCTGTGATGAATATGAATATAATGATACATCTAGTCGTTCTAATAAAATAGGGAAAATAATTTCACGATCTTCAAATCTACTTAAATCAACCTCCAAACGTTTAAGATTATAAAATTTTAAAAAATTTATTATTGTATCTGATGATTTACCTTCAAAATTTAAAAATGTTAAATGAACAAATGAGAAACCAATTTCAGTAAGATGAGAAAGAATTTTAAAATCATATTCATATGTAAATGAATATTTGAAATCATTGTCATTTATTGATATGTTCAAATCTTTAAGGAATTTCATTTTACTGATTGAATTAACCTCATTTGAACGATTCAACTGTGGAATGCATCCTTTTATTTTATTAACAGATATGAAATCTAATTCAGATATTGATAGATTTAATTTGGTGAACTTAGAATTAGAAACATAAGTTATAAAATTAATAATAGTTGAATTAACTTGTAGAGTATTAAAATGAAGAATTTTAAGATGATTTTGATTATTATTAGATGCCCATTGCTTAATATGATCAAAATTATTTGAAATGGCATCATTTATTGTTTTTTCAGGATAACAAACAAACAATTGAACTAGATTGAACATTTTAGATAAGAACATATATTTAAAGTTATCTGAAAAGTCCAGAGTTAAAAGTCTAAACTTTTCAGGACATCTTTCATAAAATTGACAAAAATATGAACTTTGAATACATAAAACATCTATTTGATTAGTTAAATTAAATATTTGGTTAAGTATAACTTCTAAATCTGATTCCATCTTACCCACTATTTTAACATTTTTCAACTTGATATTGTTTTCTTCAAGAAAACTTAATAAAGTAAGCAATGATCCAACAGATGACTTATTATTAAGAGATAAAGGAACTAAACTTGTTTTGTTAAACTCTGGGAAAGTTATAGACAATTGATGTGGACTATCTGGCAACCCAATCTGTATTTCAGCACCATTAATCAAATAACTGGTGAATGAAGAGGCAAACCCAGTTTTGTTGATAATAAATTTAATGAAAATTGAAGTTGAACAGTTTGAAATCAATGCATGCTTGAAAATTAACAGGATTATTTCGATTGGTAAAGTCTCAATTATCTGGAATATGGACATGATATTGATGATTGATAATATAGGAAATTGTATTACCGCTTGCCTTAGAAAAACAGGATGTAATCAAAACAATTATAAAAAAACTGAAGACATTAATTTTAAAACTGGACACATTGGCCCGCTTTAATTAAAGATTTTGTATATAGGGGAGAATTGGAATTGGATGTTTTCAACACATATTTTAGGTAATCTGGAGAGTTTCAATACTGTATCATTATCACTATGAACAGGTATCAATATCATGAGAATATGATGAGACAGCTGCAGTCTTCTATGAGCTTGATTGTTGTAGCACAATACAATTGCCTAATGAATAAAACGTGAAAATATGCTCGCAGAGATTAAGTACACGTGACTACATTTATATATCAACACGTGCGACACTCATTTTACAATTGCAAGTATTCTAGGCAATTAGTTATGTTTTTTTAAACAACAAGAGTTATCCTTTAATTAAAAAAACAATAATTTTCAACAATTGAACTTCAATATTTAGAGACTCATCGTCTTAAACAATCATACGTAAATATATAAAAAAAAAGTCATGATTTAACTTTAAAAATTAATCTGTTTCATTAATGAATATTTTATCAACACTTTCAAGCTCTAAATCACCTTTCAATTGAATTTTAAATTCAGGAGAAAATACAAAAATCTCATTACAATTCATAAACTTATTCAAATCAGGAACATTAATATAGACTAAACCACCATCATTATTATTCATTGTAGATGTGTAAAATATACCATTAAATCTTAATATAAGTCTTTGAATTGAATCATTTAAAAAATCAATTAAATCAATTTTAATAGTTTCTGTTATTTTTTCTGTCATTGTAATCTCTACAAATAATAATGATTTCATTTTATTCAAACTGTTAGATAATAAAGCAACGAATGAGTTTAAATCCATCCCATCATTTGGAATTATAATTGAAAGTTTAATTAAATTGATTAATGAATCTAATTGTCCTTTCTTTAAAATTACATTATCTAAAACTAAGACATTTAATGAACTTGGAAAACATTCAGCCTCTATGGAATCTTCTTTTCCTTCTAAATTTAATGTTTTAATATTTGAAAAGAGGTCAAGATGCTTAACATTAACTAAATCACCTTCTTCATCGTCGACATATGTAACTATAGCAATTTTTGTAATTGATTTTGGTAACATATCTATAAAAGTATTTAATGTTTGATTTGACTCATTTGATTCATCTTCTGATGCATGTACACCTATCTTAATGTCTTTTAATTTAAGTAATGCTCTTAAATTTGTAAATTCAGGTAAAACTGTACCTAATGATACTTCTAAGATTTCTAATGAATTAGGAAAACTGACCTTAGAAATTTTGAATTCAACGTGTGCAAAATTCAACTTTTTAAGATTCTGAAATTTTGAAAAATCTCTTATTGAATCAGGGAATAATCTATAGCATCTAAATGATGTTAAATACTTTAAAGATGTTGTCGGAATTGAATTAAGATCTAAATTTAAACTATTAAAATGTTGTGAACTTAAAATCTTGAGATTAGTTTGATATATATCTGAATACTTAAGATCATCTTCATAATTATATATTGTTACTTTTAAATCTTTAAGTGATGACATTCGTTTAATTAAATCAACTTCAGATGAAAGATCACTATTTGTAATATTAAGAGACAACTTATGTATATTCTTTAATTGAACAATAGAACGTAAATCCAATCCAACTACTGATAACTTAAGATTTATGGATTTATAACTAGAAACATCAGTGATAAAATTGATAATATCTGAATTAATAATTCTCGTTGGGTCTTCGTGAAAGACATTTACGGAAGTATCAGGAGTACTTCCAGGTGAAATATCAAGGTATAGCTCTTTATTGTTAAAGGTTTGAGTATTATTTGATACCCACCTTTTAATCTGATTAAAATTGGTTAGGATGATATCATTAGAAGCTTCGCCATGATAATAAATAAATAACTGAGATAAATTTTTCATTTCAGATAAAAATTTCCATTCATAGTTACCTGAAAAATCTAAAGACAAAAGTGTAATTTTTTCAGAATATCTGTTATAAAATTGATAAAAAAATGACTTTTGTGGATATGAAACTGCTATTTGCTTAGATAAATCAAGTATTTGATCAAGTGTATCTATTAAAGTTGAATTAGTTTCCCAAATTAGTCTACCAAGTTTAAATTTAACATTAGTTTCTTTTAAATAAAGTAATAAAGTAATGAATAATTTGATAGATGATTTATTTTCAAGTGATAAATCAATTAAACTTGTTTTAAATGATGGGAAAGTTATATATAATTGATTTTCCAATTCATAATATGGTCTTCCAATCATTATTTCAGCATCATTAATCAATTGAAGGCAAAAACTGGTAAATGGAGATGTCAGGTCAGTGTTGTTAAGAATAAATTTGATGAAAGCTGAAGTTGAACCACAATTTGAAATCACAGCATGCTTGAAAATGGCATCAATCAATTCGATTGGTAAACTCTCCAGAATTTGGATTAATGACATAATAATGATAATTGATAATATAGGGAATTGTAATAAACATGTTGATATAGGTGTTCTTAACTTTGTTTCAAATAACCATGTACTATAGCTAGCTGTAAATTGAGATCGCCATAATAAAAACTTCAATTTTCAAAGTGCCAATCAAAATTGGTCAAAATTCAAAATTTACCGCCTATCCCCTAAAGGATGTCAGAAAGAGATAATTATGTAGAAGGATTTATTGTTTTCAGTCTGCAGAGATGCTGGAAAGTCTCTAGGAAACGAGCTTTGTTGTAGGTGACTGCCTAATGCATTAAAATAACTTTGAAATACAGAATTAAAATGATTTTACACTGGAATATTGGCATGATAATCCTTTTTATTATATATTAATTACAATTAGGCAATAATTTACTATCCCATGAAGCTAAAAAAAAGGAAAGAATATTATCAAATTAAAAATTATAAGAATGAAGTTCATTTTTAAAAATATATTTCATTAATGAATATTTTATCAACATTTTCAATCTTCAAATTACCTTTTAAATGAATTTTAAATTCAGGAGAAAGTACAATAATCTCATGACAATTCATAAACTTATTCAAATCAGGAACATTAAGATAAACTAAACCAGCGTCACTATTGAACATTGTAGATCTATAAAATATACCATTAAATCTTAATACAAGTTTTTGAATTGAATCATTTAAAATATCTTTTAAATTAATTTTAATGGTTTCAATCATTTGTTCTCTAATTTTAATATCAACAAATAATAATGATTTCATTTTTTTAAAACTTTTAGATAATAAAGCAATACATGACTTTAAACTTACTCCATCACTTGGAATTATAATTGAGAGTTTAGTTAAATTGAATAATTGATCTAATTGTCCTTTTCTTAAAATTACATTATCTAAATGTAAATTATTTAATGAACTTGGTAATGTTTCAGTACTCATTCGACCATCTCTTCCTTTTAAATTTAATGATTCAAGATCTGAAAAACGGTCAAGGTTCTTAACATTAACTAAATCACCTTCTTCATCGTGGATATATGTAAATATATCAAGATTTATAATTGTCTTTGGTAACAAATCTATAAACTCATTTAATGTTCCATTTGATTCATTTGGATCATCTGCTGTTTCCAAAGTTATCATAATATCCTTTAATTTAGTTAATGTTCTTAAATTTGGAAATTCAGGTAGACCAACCTTTAATGATATATCTAATATTTGTAATGAATTGGGGAAATCGATCTTAGATATTTTGAATTTACTTATATCGAAACTTAGCATTTTAAGATTCTGAAATTTTGAAAAATCTCTTATTGAATCTGAAGAGGGTATTCCAAACCATTTTAATGATGTTAAATACTTCAATGGGAAAGTTGGAATTGAAAACAGTTCTAAATCTAAACTATTAAATTCACGTGAAGCCAATTTTTTAAGATTAGTTTGAAATGTGTCTGAATCTTCATCATTATATATTGAAAGATTCAAATCTTTAAGTAATGGCATTTCTTTAACTGAATTATACTCAAATGAAAGATCAGTATTGCTAATATAAAGAGACAACTCATTGATATTTCTTAATTGATTAACAGAAGCAAAATCTAATTCAGCTATTGATAACTTAAACTTTATAGATTTATAACTAGAAACTTCATCTATAAAACTAATTATATGTGGATTAATAATTCTCATTGATTCTTCTTGAAGATTTCCTGTTCTAATACCAGCGGTTGTTCCATCCTTTGTAGTAAGTGAAATATGAAAGTGAAGCTCTTTATGACCAGTCAATGCCCACCGTTTGATATGATTGAAATCGATTAAGATGGTATCATTAATGGCTTCTCCATGATAAGAAACAAATAATTGAGTTAAATTCGTCATTTCAGATAGAAAGTTCCAACCAAGGTTTTCTGAAAAATCTAAAGATAAAAGTGTAAATTTTTCAGGATATTTGTTATAAAATTGATAAAAAAATGATTTTTGTGAATATGAAACAGCTATTTGATCAGACCCATTAAGTATTAGATCAAGATCAAATATATCTAATAAAGTTGAATCAGTTTTACCAATTAGTTTAACAAGTTTAAATTTAATGTTATTCTTTTTAATTAAACTGAATAAAGCAATCAATAATTTGATAGATGATTTATTTTCAAGTGATAAATTAATTAAACGTGTTTCGAATGATGGGAAAGCTATCAATAATTGATGTTTAATTTGTGAAACTGAGGATCCAATTATTATTTCAGCATCATTAATCAATTCAAAGCACAAATTAGTATATGGAGAATTGTGTTCATAATTGTTAAGAATAAGTTTGATAAAAGCTGAAGTTGAACCACAATTTGAAATAACAGCACGCTTGAAAATAAGCAGGACTAACTCGATTGGTAAGTCTTTAAGTATCTGAACTAATTTCATGATCTTGACAATTGGTAATATTGTGAATTGTAATACCACATGTTGAGTAACTGTTGTTGTTAATTCTAAGAAGAATCAACATAGAATTTATACGAGGGCAAATAAATAAAATCAACAAATCAGCGACGTTTTCATTTTTTTTTTTTTACTGCTTCTTCTTCTTCTTCTTCTTCTTCTCTGAACCACATTTTGTCAGCTTCAATCCACTGTTTTTGGTTTGGCTAGAGAGAGTACTCACTGTGAGGTGTAACTAGCCTTCTTTGGGTCTTTCCTTTCCCCTTTATAAGACAAAGATTTGTCGACCAATATATGAGCACAACTTGCACAAGGTGTTCTTAAAGAAGCATATTTATGATATTTAGCACATCTACAATATTCACCATCACTAATATCCAAACCTGCAAGTGTACCAAATGAAAACATATGTTCATATCCACTTTTGAAATCTCTTAATTGAGCATAATGTTAATCGTTTCTGAGAAAATTAATAAATTGCCCGGTGTCTTTTCTTTATAATACAAGGATTTATCGAATGTCTTCGAACTATGCTTTTTCTGGAAATAATCACTAAGATAATCATAAAACTGAATAAGATTTGGAACCTTCTTTAGCTTATGAAAATTTTTAATTGCATTATGAATACTTTCATTTGCCTGTGTTGTTATTTGACCAAGTCCTACATACTGAAACCCCTGCTTTTTGTCCTCCAGTTCATCATGGACAGTCAAGAGGTCCAGCGATTTCTACTAAAAGCATGACAATTATTAACAAGGCTTAATATTACCACATAGCCAACCAGAACCTACTATAAACATTTATTGGAAACAATGCAGCTTAATAGAAATTTTATTGAAATATAGTAATTAAAGGTGTGATATTTTGTTCTTCATCTCTCTCTTTAAAATATAACTAGCCAGCTTTTGAAGCAGCATGCAAAGCAGGTGTACAATTGGAATAACTCTAACAAATCATTATTCGATGGAAATAAGTATACCAACAATGCAAACCTTGATAAAGTTGAGCAACCTGTAATCAACAAATTTTTGTGTTGGTATCACCTTTGAGAGGTCTTTCTAAAAAGCAAACAGGACAATTAGGATATTTGAATTAAAGAATACCTTCAGATGTTTTTAAAAAGAATAAAAGTTTAAAACCAAGAATTTTTGATAAATAGAAAAGATTATCACCAACTATGATATGATTGTTTGGATAGGTATTAATGGAATTATATAGGTTAAATTCTTGAATTGGAATTTCATCTAAGTCAATATAGGAGTTCTAAAATCAACTTTATCAGCACAATCATAAAAAAAACCTTGCATGAAGACAGAATATCTACAAAAGTAACTAAAGGCAGAACAGGTCTTATCTCTAGTAGCCAATTTGGATAAAGAAAAATTCCCAGCAGTAGCTGGTTTTTAATAAAATTCTTTAAAAAATATTTACATAATGGACCTGTTCTGGATAACGATAAGGTTTATCTTCTATATCAGCATGAATTTCAGCAACTTCGTCTTTGTTAAAATACTTTAATGTTGATATTGAATCAACATACTAAACTTACTGATTCACAAGTTGAATTTCAGTTTCAAAAGTTAATAAATCACCAATTGCATGTTGAAATGGAGCTAGTTTATTACCATATTTTGAAACTAATTCAACACTAATTAATTTATTAAAAGCATCTTCACAGTCTTCTGACCAAACAAATCTAACTTCTTTACCTAATAATGATGATAGTGGAGCGGTTAATGACGCAAAATTAGGAATAAATTCACTAATGTAAGCTAAATGACCTAAAAATATTTGCACATCTTTTTTACAGATTGGTTTTGGAAAATTCTTAATAGTTTGAATTGTAGAATCTTGTGGATGAACTGAAACTAAACCATCTTCAGAAGCAACCAAACTTGAGTGTGGTCCAGTCAGCAAATATAGATGATAAACTCCTCTTCTTGAGTTGATTATACATTTGACGACCAATGACTGGATCTCCATCTCCACTTATATATTACTTTTACAGTATATAGTCTTGTATTTCTTTTAAGAAAGAATCACATATATTTCAGTACGTAAAATTACAGTTCTCTTTCAATGTTAGTTCATAAAAAAAAATAATGCAAAGAAAAAGTAGTATATAGAAGAGAACAATACTCAATCAAATTATGGATATTTTTTCCAAATTTTCAGGTTCTGTAACACCTAGTAAATATGTTTTCAATATACCAGAATATACATTAATCCCATCAAAATTTGGAAACACGGTAAAATCAGGAACAATAATACGAAGTGATTTTACTTGTGATCCTCCAAAGGCATCACAACGAAAAAACCGTAAATCAATTCTACGAATTGAATCATTTAAAAGTTCAACTAAATCAATTTTGGGTGCGTTAGGTTGCGTTTGAGCAATTATAACATGTAAATATATTAATGATTTCATTGTCTCTAAATTCTTGGATAGTAAATTTATAAATAATGATAAATCTTCTTGAATTCCACCTGATAATTCTATCATTAATTGAGTTAAATTAATTAATGAGCATAATGGTGATGGTTTTAAAGCTGACTTATATAATTTTAAGGTATTCAATGAACTTGGATAATTTTCGACAAGTATACCCTCTTGTGTTGACTGTAAGTTTAAGGATAACAAATTTGTTAATCTTTCAAGATGCTTTATATTAAATACAGGATATTCACCTTCAGCATTAGGAAAATAATTGTATGTTGGTATCTCAGGAATTTGAATATTAAGTTTTAAAAGGCATTTTGGTAACTGATATATAAAGTCATTTAATGTTTTGTTTGACATAGGTAAAACTTGATTTTTTAGAACTAATTTTATGTCTAATCTCTCAATATCATCGACGTCTAGCCATATCTTAACCTCTCTTAAGTTAGATAATGTTTCCAAATTTGTAAATTCAGGTAGACTCATTGAAAATGATATAATTAAAGTTTCTAATGAATTAGGTAAAATGACTTTAGAACCTATAAATTTGCTTGAATTAAGATTTATTTTTTTAAGATTACTAAATTTTGAAAAATTGGTTATTGGATCACTTTTTTTTGATTTTGTACCTAAACATTTTAAACATGTTACATTTTTCAATGCTAAAGATGAGATTGAATTAGTATGTAATTCTAAACTTTTAAATTCATGTGAATCCAAGAAACTGAGATTAGTTTTTTTCCCAACTTTATGTATTCTGAGTTTCAAATCTCTAAGTGATGACATTTGTTTAATTGAATCACTTTCAAATGAAAGGTTTGGATCAGCAGATACATTTGGAATAAAAATTGATAATTTTTTAAGATATTTCTTTAATTGATTTGCAGCATTAAAATCCAAATCAACTGCTGATACGAACAATTGTGTAAATTCATACTTAGAAATATCAATTATGAACTTAAGAATATGTGAATTAATAACTGACAACAATTGATCAGTGTCTGAAAAAATGTTAAAGTGCAATTCTTTATTGATAGAATTTGGATTCTTAATAGACGACCATTTTTTAATACGATTCAAATTACTCAATTCTATTTCATCAATGGTCCCGCCATCATGGGAAATAAACAATTTAACCAAATTGGTCATCCTAGATAAAAACTTCCAGTCATAATCGTCAATAACGTTTGAGTTTAGAGTCAAAAGTGTAACTTTTTCAGGGTACTTCTCATATAATTGATAAAAATATAAACTTTGAGGACATTGAACTTCTATTTGATTAGTTGATATATTAAATATTTGATCAAGTTTACCCTTTAAAGAATCATCATTTGTTATTAGTTTAACAACTTTAAATCTTTGTTTATTTTCCTTCAGAAAATCAAATAAGTGATCAAGTAATTTGATAGCTGATTTACTACGAAGTGATAAATTAATCAAGTCTGTCTTGTAAACTGGGAAAGTTATAGATAATTGATCTTTGAACCATATATCTGAAGAACCAATTCTTATTTCGGCATCATTAATCAATTGAAAACATAAATTAGTAAATGGAGAATTGAGTTCACTATTGTTGAGGTTAAGTATAAGTTTTATGAAAGCTGAAGTTGAACCACACTTTAAAATCACAGCCTGCTTGAAAATCGGTGGGATTAGTTCAATTGGTAACACATTGAGTATATGGAGTATTGTCATATTTATTGAAGATATAGTAATCCGTTATTAAGACCACATGTTCAACAAAAACAATTAATATTTTGAGGTGATTCGTTGTTTCTCGTAAGAAAAAAAACAGTTGTGTGGAAGTTATCATCTTAGTTGTGGAACAATCAATCCGAATCCAATGGAAGTTCTGAAACCACTTCAACTTGATACATAGCGTATGACATATAGTAAATCAATTGAACATGGGCATATTTCAAGATGCAATTATAAATTTCAAACATTAGAGATTGAGGAATTGCCTAAACCAGCGATTTGCACATTTTATATTGCAGCTGATATAAGACATACACGTGAAGATAGATATTGCCACCACGTGCTGTGGGCATTATTAATCCAACTTAGGCAATCGCATACTTCATTTATTACGTCTACATTTCATCAGAAGGAGAGAATATGTTAAATAAGAAAAGAAAAGAAGCAATATTCACTAATTTAATTGGTCATTATCAATATTTTCTCCACATTCTCAGGTTCTGTGTCACCTTGTAACTTTACTTTAAATCTAGTCGAGTGTAAAATAACTTCATCAAGGTTTTTAAATTTGGTGAAATCTGGAACATTAACAGAAATTGAACCTCTCCTATATCTATCACCAGCAACAAAATCTAGATAAATTCTAGTAATTGATTCATTTAAAAAATCAGTCAAATCAATTTTAAATGGGTTTGATGATGGAATTGAAACAGTTAAAACTAATAATGATTTCATTCTTTTCAAAGAATTAGATAACAATTTTATAAATGAATCCAGATCATCATATCCCTTTGCAAAATATATTTTAAGTTCAGTTAAATTAATTAATGAATCTAACTGAGTTTCCTCCAAAACTACATCGCTTAAGTTTAATGTATTCAATGAATCTGGATAACTTTCAACACGCATTTTATGTTCCTCTCCTGATATGTCTAATGATGAAAGATTTGTCAATAGTTCAAGATGGCTTATAATATTTAAAGAATTAAAATTTTCATCTGCAAAATCCGAATTCTCTTCATCATCAAAGCAAAAACTATCTTTTTGCTCCGAAGAGAATATTTGGATGTTAAATTTCAAAACAGAGTTTGGTAATTGAGGTATAAACTTGTTTATTGGTATTGGCTCATCAATATCATATGAATACTCTGTATCATCCATATGTACAATAACATCTTTCAATTTAGATAACTTTGCTAAATTTGTAAATTCATGTACGCCTATAGCTAGTAATATATCTAATACTTCTAATGAATTAGGAAAGCTGATTTTAGAGTCTGTGAATCTACTTAAACCAAAACTTAACTTCGTAAGATTGGGGAATTTCGAAAAATCTGCTATTGGATGAGATTCATAACGCTTTAAATCTAAAGATGTTAAACTTTTTATTGGGAAAGATGGAATTGTATGCAATTTCACTTCTAATTTATTCAATTCAAGTGAGCTCAAAAAACTTAAATTAGTTTTAGGTGTAGATGTACGTGAATATCTAGAATATCTAGAATCTCTATCCTGTAATTCAAATGTCAAATCTCTAAGTAATAACATTTGCCGAATTGATTCACTTTTATATGAAAGATCAGGATCAGCAGAACCATCTTCAATGGAAACAGCCAATCTTTTAATATATCTATTCAATTTATTTGCAACACTCAAATCAAATCCAGACACTTTTAACATTAATTTTGTGAATTCATCCTTAGAAATATCACTTATAAACTTGATAGTTGCTGAATTAATAACTCCTCTCTCCCTGCTTGTCTCGGGGTGAATATCGAAGTTCAATCTTTTATACTTAAAATTTGGATTCTTAATAGATGACCATTGTTTAATATGATTGAAATTTTTAAATAATATATCATTGATGCTGCGGTATGCACCAAAGATTGGAAAACAAATGTGCAAATGAACTAAATTGGTCATTTTAGATAAGAACTTCAATTCAATGTAATCTGTAAGACTACTAATATACAAACGACTGATTTTTTCTGCATATTGATCATAAAAATGATAAAACATTGAATCTTGATAAGATGTAATTGATATTTTATTAGTTGATATAGAAAATATTTGATCATATACATTTTCAAGAGTTGGATCTTCTTTTAGACTAGTATGTAGCCTGACAATTTTAAATTTGAGGTTATTTTCTTCTAAAAAACTGAATAAACTATTTAATAATTTGTTAGATGATTTATTTTCAAGTGATAATTTAGTCAATTGTTTTCTAAATGAAGGGAAAATTATATATAGTTCATGTCTTAAACTTAAACCTGATGATCCAATACTGATTTCAGCATCTTTAATTAATTCAAGACAGAAACTAGTAAATGGTGAATTGAATTTGTCATTGTTAAGAATAAGTTTAATGAAAGCTGAAGTTGAACCACAATTTGAAATAACAGCATGCCTGAAAATCGGTAGGATTAATTCAATTGGAAAGTCTTCAATTATCTGGAATATTGTCATGATATTGACTATTTTAGTACGACAATCTGTAGTACCACATGTTGGGAAAACAAGGTAAATTATTTGGAAGATGAAACAGTAAAATTTGCATTTTATTGCTTTTGTTTAGCGCTGTCATATTAATTTACATCTCTCTCGAGACGACGAGAAAACCCACTCAAAGTCATAAGAAGATGATTATATTAAAAGAAAAATAATTAAGTAATACGAAAATGGAGTATAGAGCATAAAAAAGAAAATTACAAAGATATCAAATTATCAATATTTTTTCAATATTTTCAGTTGATGTAGCACCTTTTAAATATACTTTACTTTTATTTTCATTTTTAGAAGTGGACATATATCCAGCAGAATTTAAAACTATTTCATCAAGATTAGTAAATTTAGTTAAATCATTAGGAACATTCACATAATATGAATATGGACTATAATATCTATCGGCAGCAAGATTCAACTCAATTCTGGAAATTGAATCATTTAAAAAATCAATTAAATCAATTTCAAATATATCAAATGATCCTTCAGTAATTGAAACAGTTAAATATAATAATGATTTCAATGATTTTAGATTCTTAGATAATGAATATATAAACAATTTCAATTCTGCCTCTTCACATTTTGAAAATTTTATAGAAAGTTGAGTTAAATTAATTAATGAATTAGATTGAACTTGTTCTACAATTACATTTTCTAATGATAATGAGTTTGGATACCTTTCAACACTAGCTTCATCTTTCTTTGCTTTTAAACTAAATGATAAAAGATTTGGTAACCCTTCAAGATATCTTATATTAAATAAGGAATAATCATTTTTGTAGTGTGAACATCAGTACACACACTGCTCGATCATTTTTAGCTCCCATTTCTGTATCTTGTATATTTAACCCTTTTACTGGTACCTCTTATATACAGTCAGTCTAGTATTTTTGGAATATAAAGCTTACTAAATTATCGAACTCCTCTGTTATACAAACAGGTTTATTAGGATTTATTACAATTTTCATCAGAATATTCAATTATATTAGTAACTTCAATTTCAAGCTTTGAAACACATTTTGGTAGCTCATATATAAAATTATTTAATGTTTCATTTGCATTAGGTAAATCTTCTCTTACCAGTAGGCATATTTTAATATATCTCAATTTAGATAGTGTTTCTAAATTTGTAAACTCGGGTATGGATGTCCTATCTATATGTAATACTTTTAATGAATTAGGTAAACTGACCTTTGAACCTAAGATATCATCATACCTAAAAATCAATTTTTCAAGATTCTGAAATTTTGAGAGTTCTGTTATTGGGTCTGAGAAGCACTCTAATGATGTTAATTTTTTTAATGGGAAATTTGGAATTGTAAGGAGTCTTAATCCTAGGCTATCAAGTTCAAATGAATCTAAGAACTTGAGATTAGTTTTATTTGTGTCTGATTCGTCATCATTTTCCAGATTAAATACTTCAAGTTTGAGATCTCTAAGTCTACCAAGTGATAGCATTTCTCTAATTGAATCAATATCAACTAAAAGGTTAGGAACAGTACTTCTAATAGCAACCGACAAATTTGTAATATATTTCTTTAATTGATTTGCAACACTAACCTCCAAATTATCTACTGATACCAATAATTTTTTGATTTCATATTTAGAAACTTCAGTTATAAAATAAATAATGTCTAAATCAAGACTTCTCGCCGGTATAGAAGTAATTGGTGAAATATTGAAGTGAATTTCTTTAACATTGAACTTTTGAGGATTATCAGATGCCCATTGTTTAATATTATCGAGATGATCTAATATAAAATCATTTGTTATGGTATCAATCACATCACTAAATGGTTCATAATTTTCATCATAAACAATGAATAATTGAATCAAATTAGTCATTTTAATTAAAAAAACCCACTTAAAATTATCTGAAAAGTTTAGAGTTAACACAGTAATTTTATCTGGGTATCTGTCGTAGAAGAGATGAAAATATAAGCCCTGTGGATATAAAATTTCTATTTGATTAGTTGAATTAAATACTTGATAGAGTATAATTTCTAAAGATGAATCTGTCTTATCCATTAGTTTAACGATTTTAAATTGAAGGTTCTTTTCTTTAAGATAACTAAATAAACAATTCAATAATTTGATAGATGATTTGTTTTGAAGTGATAAAGGGACTAATCTTGTTTCAAAATTTAATAATGGAAAATTTATAAATAATTGATGTCTAACTCCTGAATATGAGCCAATATTTATTTCAGCATCATTAATTAATTTAATACAGAAACTAGTAAATAAAGAAAAGGGTTGATTGTTGTTAAGAATAAGTTTGATGAGAGCTGAAGTTGAACCACAATTCGAAATAACAGAATTGAAAATCAGTTGCATTACCTCAATTGGTAGGCCCTGTAGTAACTTAAATAGTGGCATGCTATTGATGATATGGTAATCCGTTATTATAAGACCTCATGTTCAACGAAAAAAACAATATGTTTTGAGATGTTAAGTTTGTTGTTGCTGTTTTCAAAAAATTAACTATGTGGTAACTAAATCAGACATTGAATCTTAATTTGAATTCAATGAAAGTTCAGAAACCAGTTCAACTGATGACAAAGATAGAATGTAGCATGTGTAAAGTAGTTAACTAGGGTAGTTTGTGTTGTAAGGGAAAAGATGATTTATTATAAGCAGGTGTTTTTTCAAGTAAAAAAACAAGGACTGTGTTGAATATATTGCAATAAGCAGGTGCTGCACGTGACTCCCAGTGCATCCAGCACGTGTGTCCGTAGGCAATATCGATATCTCAAATTAGGAAATCACAAAACTTAACAAACTTCAATTTATTTAAATTAATCTTTCTATTATAAAAATAATAATGTTAAATCAGAAAAGTGTAGTATACAGAATTAATTAGACATTAATTATCAACATTTTCTCCATATTCTCATGCTCTATAGTACCTTGTAAGTCTATTTCAAAATCAGGTGAATGTATATAAATTTCATCAAGATTTCTAAATTTGCTTAAATCTGGAACATTAACAGAAATTGAACCTCCACTATATCTTTCACCAGCACAAAACTCCAAATTGATTTTAGAAACTGAAGCATTGAAAAAATCAATTAAATCAATTTCAAACGGTTTTGATGATATAATTGAAACATTTAAAACTAATAATGATTTCATTGTTTTCAAAGCATTAGATAACAAACTTATAAATAAATTCAAGTCTTGATAACCATTTGTGAAATCCACTGTAAGTTCAGTTAAATTAATCAATGAATCGAGTCGATCTTCTTCTAAAATTACTTCACATAATTTTAATGTATTCAATGAATTTGGATAACTTTCAATGCTTATTTTATATTCCTCACCAAATATTTTCAATGATGAAAGGTTTGAGAATTGATCAAGATGTCTTATATTAACTAAAGAATTATAATCTATATCTTCAAATTCTGAATCTCCTTCAAAGTCAAACTCAACACTTTTTTTATTAGAAAAAACTACTTCTATATCAAGGTTTAAAACAGATTTTGGTAATTGAGATAAAAACTTGTTTAGTGTTATTGATTCCTCTAAATAATCAGAATCATCAGAATCATATAAATTACCTGAACCATTTAGATCAATTAAATCGTCTAAGTCATCTTCTTCGGACGCCTGTATGGTAACATCTTTCAATTCAGATAATTCTGCTAAATTTGTAAAATCATGTAAGCCTGTAACTAATGTTATATCTAATACTTCTAATGAAATGGGAAAGCTGATTTTAGAATCTTTATATCTGCTTAAACCAAAGCTTAACCTTTTAAGATTGGGAAATTTTGAAAACTCAGCTATTCGATCAGAAGGTAGACTAAGACCCCGTAAA